>OY482671.1:55984475-56266975 GCA_960531455.1 Urophora cardui
AATTATATGTGGCGATTACTTGCTCCAGTACAATATCGTGATGTATTACGGGTTCACGAACGAAGCCAAATCAAATTGATAGATATTTTCACCTTCGGTGCCAATCCAAACAATATACTTTTCCAATGAACAGTATAGCGATGACTTTTTTTAATTTGCCATCGAATTGTAATATTTTTGTGGGCACTAGTGTGGCGCCGTCATGTTCCCAGGTTTGATGCAGTTACCGAGAGTACACTTCCAGTGCCATAAACTCATTCGAGTAACTGAATTACTTTCAAGTATGTGTTGACCATAAAATCCAACACCCGGTTGACCAAATACTTTAATGGCGGCAGTTGTGGTTCCAATTGCCATCAATTTGGAAATGGGATTGTATGCAAAGGCAGATAGTTTATGTGGAAAGCCATGTAGTTCAGTCCAAATTGGGAAAGAGGAATATTACCAATAAATTACTGAATTTGCGAATATTTTAAGCAGCAGCGCAATAATTGATATTTTTATAGAAAATGGCGAAATAAAACCAAAAGATGCTTGCAAGGTTGCATATTTTAGCACACGGTTGCATTTCGATGTACTTTTTAGAAACTTTTAAAACTATTATTTTGTATACTAAATTTTCGCAAAATAAATAGAAACCTGTACACAAAACAAACTCTTATTACTAGAAATATGGTTTTATTTAATAATAGTCAATGAAAAGGTATTTTTTATGCAACTTTTTTTTTGTTAATGATACTATTTAATTCTAAATTTTGTGACACTCGAATGCAACTCAGCCAGAAATTGGGACCCTTGATACCAAATAAGCAACTCTTAAAATCAGCTGAGCACAGCTGTTCGACCTGTTTTAAGCACATCTCAGAGTGATTTCACTGTACTCCGTACACAATGGTAGCTTGTACTAGAACCTACTGTGCCATCCAGAGTATAGAGTTCTGCACAAGTCCGTGTACATATTCTAAACAATACTTTTCATTAGAGGTCTGCACAAGTCCATACATATTTTAAATTAGATTATAATTAAAACTAAAATAAAAAATAAAAAAAATAAAAAATAATAAATAATAAAAATTTAAAATTTAAAATAAAATAAAATAAAACAAATTGCACTAACAGATAAGATTTCAAAAGAGAGCTTACAGTCTCTCTTTGATAACAGGCGAAATGCCTATCTCACGATAGAATCGCCCGATAAAATTGAAAAAGCGCCAAAAGCCGGCAACGAAAATCCGGCTGCTGAACAAAAGGCACGGTCTTGTTCTCCGTCGGTGCCAAAAACTTACTCACAGCCTCTAGCAAGTACTTCCGCAGCTGGAACCCAAAATAAAGCTGAAGATACCATAAATATGGCAGATAAAAACGCCAAGAAAATAATTGTGCAAACAGGTTTGGATCGCTATATCCTTATAAAAAGAAAGCGAACGCCAGAAAAGAATGGGAAATCGAATCCCTCCAAATTAATCAAAGGTGACCTGCCAGCAGAGGCACCGAAATTAACATTGGGCAACAACAGATTCAGTGTGCTCGCTGAACCTCAAAACATTCAAGTGGAAAAACCACAAAAAAGTTCCAAGCCCCCTCCAATATATCTACGAGAACAAAGCTCTACTGCATTAGTAAGCAAACTGGTTGAGCTAGTAGGTCCTAAAAATTTCCACGTCGTACCTATAAAAAAAAGGCAATATACAGGAAGTTAAAATTCAAACTTATAGCGAGGATTATTACCGCAAAGTAACTAAAGACTTCGAAAACAGAAAAAAAAATTTCTATACCTATCAGTATAGTAAAGTAGCCGTGGCTTACCAGTTGTACTAAAAGGAATAGAAAATTCCGTAAGCCCGGCAGAAATTGAGACTGCATTAAACGAAGAAGGTTTTAAAGTCAGATATGTTTACAATATCAAAAATAAAGCCAATATACCGCAACCGATGTTCAGGGTTGAAATCGACCCAGATTTCCAGCTTTTAAAGAAGGGAGAAGTACATCCCATTTACAAACTACGTTATCTTCTACACCGAAGAATCTCTGTGGAAGAACCGCATAAACGTGTGGGCCCCGTACAATGCCATAATTGTCAGGAGTTCGGGCATACAAAACGATATTGCACATTACCTAGCGTATGTGTAATTTGCGGATGTTATAGTTTTAATAAAGATGTGCTTTATTTTAGATAAGTGTTGATACATCGAATGATATTAAGCGACTGACTTAAATTGTCGTCTCTCTTATATGCTAGGTACATACCTACTTATATGTATATACATGTTGATGGAGGGTTGCCATCCATAACTTAATTTATCATTAAAGCTACTCATAACATCTCCCCTTTTCATGTTTTATAAATATTATACTTTAATTCATTAATGTTTAAACATAGTCTTTAAGATAGTCCGGTTTCCTTATGGTACGACCCGATCTAGTTGTACTAACAGGAGTGCCATACGTAGTTACTTCGGTGTTTGTATTATTTACCGCTCCAATAGGCTGATTCTCACTGTTACTACAAGGATAAGATTGAGTCGCATTACAATTTGTGTTATTTGAGACTCCTTGTTTGGGCTCTTCTAGTGGTGTATCTAAATCATACTGTAATTCTTTGAATTTGTTTGCTTTAGAGAGATCTTTTCGATTACGTGTTATCATTGTATTGTTCTCTGTTTTAACATTGTACGATCTAGGATTATGATGTTTATTAATAATTATACCACTTTAATGAGGCAATGTTGTTTTTCGTTCATCATGAATCTTTACTTCATCACCAACATCAAATTCTTTAAGAGATTTGGAACCTCTATCATAATACATCTTTTGTTTCTTTTGTCTTTCATATAGTTTTTCTTTAAAGTTTTTTGAATTTATTCTACCTTCCTTTACATTAGGTATTAGGTTTCTAATTCTTCTGTTATACATTAATTCAGCCGGCGTAATGCCACTACTATCTATCGGCATATTTCTTAGTTGCAATAGAGCCATCTCTTTATCTTTCCCTTCACTAATAATCTTTTTTAACATATTTTTCATAGTTTGTATATGTCTCTTTGCTAACCCATTGGCCTGATGATGTTTTGGTGTGGTTATCTTGTGTTCGAAACCCCATTGTTCTGCAAATTTTTTAAATACCCAACTAGTAAATTGTGCACCCGAATCTGAATAAAATATTTTTGGTACTCCATATCTTGCAAAGGACTCTTTTAAGGCTTGAATAGTATGTTCTGCAGTTGTACTGCTTAACATTTGCATCTCAATGAATCTACTATATGTGTCTACTACAAGTATATATTTCTTACCGCGTAAAAAGAATATGTCTGAAGCTACTATCTCCCACGGATAATTTGGTATTGTTTTCTCTATCATAGGTTCTTTGTTGTTGTCGTTTTGATACTCACAGCATATATCGCAGTTACCTACCACATCATCAATTTGTTTTGACATGCCTGGCCAAAATATAGTTTTTCTAGCTAACATTTTAAATTTTTCTTTATGCCTATATGACACTACATTTTTTTCTTGGTTTTTTTGGTTTGGAAAACCCACCGAAAGTCAAAATACAAAAACAATTCTTCTGTAGGTTGAAAAGAGACAAATACTCCCTCAAAAACAATTTGATTGACATTAAACTTCAAACTAAATGAAAATAATATTTATTTCAAAAATTAAATTTTTCAGAAATTTTAAAATAAATTACTGAAACAAAAAAGTTATGAAACTCAAAGGGCAGGATAGCTGTGTATTCCATGCCATAAAGGGAAGCCAGTTCGCAATATAATTTTTCTTCCGGACTTCTTCTTTACCCTTACGGCCATAGCAGAAGCTTACAAGAGGCAAATTTAAAATTTGTATTTCCATATGTAAAATTGAAAAAATTGTCAGAAAAAATGACCGAATGCCAAAAAACCTACCGAAATACAAGCTGGCTCGTTGGTTTTTAATCGCCTAGATGGTATTTTGTTTGGTTTTTTTCAATATAGCTTGCTCGCTTGCACCAACGCAAAACTGTATTTGACCATCTCCTTCACACAAAAAACCTGGTAGAATACCAGAAAAAAAATGTAGTGTCATATAGGCTTTACCAAAGTGTGCATAGTGTATTTTGAATAACATCGCTTTCCTCATCGTTTTTGGTATCACTATACGAGTATTTTTTAATACTAAACCACTACATTCCGACAGTTCTTCCTTAAATGAAAAATAAGGTTTTACAATTTTAGATACTTCACTCTTATTCTCCGGCCAGCCATTTTTTACATACTTTAACACTTCCTGCAGTTCTTCATCTTTACTTGTCTCTAGTTTTACTTCATTCATTCTTATATCTGATATACTCAAGTGATGTATATCATCATTACATAACATTCTATTTTTTCCTCTTCAGATGATTCCGTATTTTTCAAATAAGCTCTACTTAAGTGATCAGCCACTAGCAACTTTTTACCTGGTACATGAATAAGCTCAAAATCAAAATTGTGTAAACTGATCCTCATTCGTTGTAACCTCGGAGGAATTTTATTGATGGTCTTTTTAAAGATAGGAATCAATGGCTTATGATCTGTCTCTACAATAAACTTCTGACCAAATAAGTATTGATTAAATTTATGGCATCCAAACACAATCGCAAAACTTTCCTTTTCTATTTGACTATACATTTTTTCAGTTTCTGTCAACGCACGTGAACCATATGCCAGTGGTCTATCATTTTGAATTAGGACACATCCTAGTCCCTCACTTGATGCATCTACACTCAACTTTATCGGTTTGTGGACATCGAAATATGTTAACACTGGAGGGCTACATAAAGCCTCTTTAAGTTTCATAAACGAGTTTTGTTGCGCAGTACCCCATACAAATGGTACATCCTTTTTTATAAGGTTTCTTAAATTGCTTGTAATTTGTGCTGCATTTGGAATAAACTTGGATACATAATTAACGGTACCTAAAAATGTCAATAGCTCTTTTTTATTTGCTGGCACTTGCATTCTTTCAATCGACTCAACTTTATCTCTATCTATTTCAATACCATCAGCCGAAAGAATATGGCCCAAGTATTTTACTTTCGTTACCATAAACGCACTTTTGTTTTTATTAAATTTTATACCGTATGTTCTGGCCCTATTGAAAACTTTATCCATTGTTTTCAATAATTGTTCTTTAGTCTCTGCCCATATCAGCATATCATCGGCATAAATACCTACATTCTCTATATCTTCGAAAATTTGATTGAAAACTCTAAAAAATACTTCTGAGCTCGCGCTTATACCATACGGCATTCTATTAAAATAATATCTCCCAAATGGAGTATTGAAAGTTGTTAATTCTCTACTAGCTTCCGCTAATTCAATTTGCCAAAAAGCCTTGTTTGCATCGAATTTACTAAAATATTTTGCATTTTTAACCTTTGCTGCAATTTCATCAATCGTAGGCAGTTGCATATGTTCTCTTTTTATGCACGAATTTAAATATTGGGGGTCTAAACAAACTCTTATAGATCCATCTGTCTTACCTACAATTACTAAGGAGTTAACAAAATCAGTAGGTTTTTCAATTTTTGATATAATTCCCTCATTCTCCATTCTCTTTATTTCATCTTTCAATTTATTTATCAGTTTAAAGGGAACATGCCTACACGGCTCTACTTTACCAACAGTACCTTCTTTTAATTCAATCTTATATTGATGACCTTTTATTTTACCCAGGCCAGTAAATACATCTTCATTTCGTTTGATTATCTCCAGCCCTTCATTAACTGAATAAGCATTCAAAACTTCGTGATTTTTCCTAGCCTTATCAGCATTCATTCTTTTTATTATATTAAACTCAATACAGCTTTTCAAGCCTAATATCGGAACACTTTTACCATCGAAAATTTGAAACTCCCCTTTCTTTTCTATATTACCAATCCTACAATTCAACACAATTTTGCCCACTGTTTTCATTGTTTCTTGATTATAATTCTTTAAAATTACATTAGATTTTTCATATTTTTTAATTTTCAGGGCTTTGCATACATCCACCGGTATTATATTACATTGAGCTCCTGTATCAATTTTAAAAGGAACTTCTTTCCTCGCATCTATAATGCATACATTTTGTACCCATTCGTTATGTACATCTATCATATCTACACTAATCCAATTACAAAAAAATTCTTCCGAGTCTTTACCTTCTTGCTCCTCACTCACTTCTACAGTTTTCACATAACGCTTGTTGTTGTTTTTGCATTTGCCGGCAAAATGCCCTTTCTTTCCACACTTTCTGCATTCTTTGTTGTATGCTGGACAATTGTTGTATCGGTGACTATAACCACATCGTTCACACTCTCCCTCTTGCTTTGCGCTATTTGCTTGTGATGCTGCCGTTGACGCTGTTGTTGTCTTCATACGTGACTGCTGATATTTTGTGTTGTTGTTGTGCAATTTATTCTTGTATTTACCACTATTTTGCTTACTTATGCTGGAAATTTCTTTGGTCGCTTCAAATTGTTTCACCTGTTGTTCTGATAATTCCGCGCTTTTACAAATTTTGATGGTTTTCTCCAAGTTGAGATCCATTTCACGTAAAAGTCTGTCCTTGACTCGATTGTCTTGTATTCCAGCAACTATGCGGTCCCTTATTAATCGGTCTTTCAGATTACCAAAATTACAGTCTGTACTCAACTTCCTCAACTCTGTTAGATATGCATCAAATGATTCACCAACTTCTTGATTTCTCGTGAAAAACAGGTGCGCACTAACGCTTTCATTTTTAATCGGCACAAAATATTCTTCAAGTTTTTTAACTACTTTTTTACAACTTTTCTTTTCATCGTCGGTCAATCCCAACGTGTTAAACACTTCAACGCACGCTTCTCCTATGCAATGTAATAATACCGCCACCTGCACTTCATCTGCCATCTTGTTTGTACCTGATGCAATGCGATATATTTCAAATAGCTGCTTCCATTTTGTCCAACCTTCTGCACTCAGCTTCTGTAAACTATTTGGGGGTTTTAATCCTGTTAAAGAAGTAGAGGTTGTTGTAATTGTTGTTGTTGTTGCCGAATTGCTCGCTGTAGTCGTCATTTTCCTTAATTAATTTGATATTTTCCGCAATTTTATGATTTTTCTTCCTAATTGATCAAACGGTACTTTTTATGGGCCGCAGCGCCATGTTATAGTTTTAATAAAGATGTGCTTTATTTTAGATAAGTGTTGATACATCGAATGATATTAAGCGACTGACTTAAATTGTCGTCTCTCTTATATGCTAGGTACATACCTACTTATATGTATATACATGTTGATGGAGGGTTGCCATCCATAACTTAATTTATCATTAAAGCTACTCATAACAGCGGAAATTTGCACAGCTCCAAAGAGTGCGAGAAACCAAAAGAAAATCCAGAAAATAAGAAGTGCAGTAACTGCGGT
The DNA here is from genome assembly GCA_960531455.1 of Urophora cardui. Taxonomy (NCBI): domain Eukaryota; kingdom Metazoa; phylum Arthropoda; class Insecta; order Diptera; family Tephritidae; genus Urophora; species Urophora cardui. The sequence goes on from OY482671.1 coordinate 55,991,882, forward strand.
GAAAATCACACTGCTAATTATAGGGGTTGCCCAGTATACATCTCATTAAAAGAGAAAGGTAGCAAAAAACCTAAAAATGTCCCTGTCCCACAACCTCAAAATGTGCCAAAAACAACTATTAATACAGCTCCGCAAAGAAATCTGGGAACGTACTCATACGCTCAAGTCTTAAGAGGCACACAGCAGACTGAAATCCAAGACGATTCCACTCTAAATAGCCTTGTTCATATGATGCAGGACCATATGAAGTCAATGCAAAACATGATGCAAGAATTGATTAGGAATCAAAACCTCCTACTTCAAACAATTTTGTCAAAACCATGAACTGTTTCAATATAGGTTTCTGGAATGCTAACGGCACCAAATTGACATAATGTTAGTGTCTGAAACCCATCTGACTGTCTTTCATAATTTTAGCATGGATGGTTATGTGTTCTATAGTACTAAACACCCCGAAGGAAAAGCTAGAGGCGGAACCAGGATACTTATAAGAAAGAGGATTAAGCACCACGTGCTAGAAGAATATTGCAAAGATTATATACACTCAACATCAGTGCACGTTGATGATAGCTCCGGCGGACTTACTGTATCTGCAATATACTGTCCTCCCCGTTTTAATATAACAGAGTACCAATTTACTGAATTCTTTTCCAAGTTAGGCACGAGATATTTAGCAGCAGGAGATTACAATGCTAAACATACTTTTTGGGGATCTAGGTTAATAACACCAAAGGGAAGAAACCTGTTCAAAGCAATCCAAAGCAATGGTCTTGATATTATATCAACAGGGCAGCCAACATATTGGCCCACTGATAGGAGCAAAACTCCCGACCTCATAGATTTTGGGGTAACTCGCGGCCTCGATCGGGATATACTTCAGATAGAATCACTTTTTTACCTATCATTTGATCACTCTCCTTGCGTCATATCTATTAAAACCCTTCCAACTTTAAAAGAACTGAACCCAAGCTTAACTAATAGATTTACAAATTGGCTGAAGTACAGAAAATTTATAAGTTCGCATATTAATCCAAATGTGAGCCTTAAATCAGCCGCCGAAGTGGAATATGCGATAATTGACTTCACAAACTTACTGCAAGTGGCAGCAAAGGTTTCAACGCCATTACGTCCTAACACAATCCAGCAGCAAAGCATTAGTTCTTTCAATGAAAACGATATCATTGAGCTAGTTTCCAAGAAAAGGCAACTTAGGAGAGACTGGCAAAGGTTGCGATCTCCAACTCTGAAAAACGAGCTAAAAAAATGCACGAAAGAGCTCCAAATACTCCTAGAGGAGAAAAGGGAAATGAAATTTCAAAATAGAATTAAGTCCCTCACGGCCACATCCTGCACAGATTATTCTTTGTGGCGCTCTCTCAAATATCTAAAACGGCCGGTTCAGCAGGATCCTCCAATACGAATGCAAAATGGTGAATTTGCTCGAAGTGACCACGAAAAAGGAATAGCTTTTGCAACCCATCTTTCAAATGTATTTACTCCAAATGAGGGCCAAAATGTTCTCCAAGAAAATACACCACAATTACCAGCAATACCACTTGGTTTTAAACTAGACGACTTGAATAAAACTATATCCAAAGACATAGAGAATAAGAAAGCACCAGGGTATGACAGAATAACAGGTGAAATGTTAAAAGCTCTTCCCATAGTAGCTACTAAGCAACTACTATACATCTTCAATAGTATCCTCCGATTATGTCACTTTCCTAATCCATGGAAACTATCTGAAATTATTATGACCCCAAAACCAGGCAAAGACCCGACAATAGTAAGCTCCTACAGGCCAAAAAGCTTAATCTCTATCTTTTCCAAACTATTCGAAAAATTATTGCTGAAAAAAATTCAGCCCATCTTAGAACTCCACGAAACCATACCAAGCCACCAATTCGGATTTAGAGAGCAGCACGGTACGATAGAACAAGTGCATAGAATAGTTTCAGAAAAAGGGTCAACTTTTGAAACCAAATGATATTGCACTGCCCTATTCCTAGATGTGGCACAAGCTTTCGATAAAGTATGGCTAGAAGGGCTATTGCATAAAATAAAACAAACACCTCCTTATAATCTCTGCGGGATCCTAGAAAGGTTTTAACAGGTAGAAAATTTCGAGTAAGACACAAAAGTTCTACAACCGAAAGTCATTCAATTTCTGCTGGAGTTCCACAAGGTAGCGTTCTAGGGCCTGTACTATACTTAATTTACACAAAAGATCTGCCAACCAACGCGAGCCTTGTCACGTCTACCTTCGCAGATGATACGGCTATACTGAGTGTGCACGCAAATCCCACAACTGCTACTATCCAATTGCAGAGACACATAAAAACTTTAGAGGAATGGCTTGCTACGTGGAGAATTAAGGTCAACGAATCTAAATGTGTACAAGTAACTTTTAGCCTAAAAAAAGACACATGCCCACCAGTCTCAATAAATGGGAAAATAATAACTCAGAAAGACTTCGTTACGTACCTTGGAGTCACATTGGATAGAAGAATGACTTGGAAAAATCACATTGACAAAAAGATTATTCAAACCAAGTTGAAAATAAGCCATCTGCAATGGATAATTGGTCCAAGTTCCAGACTGGGATTAGATAATAAGATATTAATATTTAATATGGTTTTAAAGCCAATTTGGATGTATGGAATACAACTATGGGGCTCAGCATAGAAATCTAGCGTAGAAAGAATTCAAAGGCTACAGTCCAAGATATTAAGAACAATATGCAAAGCTTCTTGGTATGTAAAAAATTCAATTATACATAGTAACCTAGAGATAAATACGGTGACCGAAGAGATAGAGAAAATGCAAACAAATTATGCGAAAAGATTATCCAACCATCCTAATTCATTAGCAAAAAGTCTCCTAAAGCAAAACTATCCTAGGCGGTTAAAGAGAAAGGATGTAAACCTCAATTGTGCATAAGGTCATATTCTGTTAGACCAATATCTCGAAAGTAACGTAAAGTAAAGATAATGATGAACGTCGCCGAAGCGACCGACCAATGGCCATCGCGATGAACGGCACCTAGTCCCTGGCGTTCATAGTACAGGCTAGTGGAAATAACGTAAAATACAATAAACTTCGCCGAAGCGTCCGACCAACGGCCACCGCGATGAACGCACCTAGTCCCTGTTGTTCATCGCACGGGCTAGCGTAAATACCGAACAATACAATAAACGTCGCCGAAGTGTACGACCAACGGCCATCGCGATGAACGCACCTAGTCCCTGTTGTTCATCGCACGGGCTAGCGTAAATACCGAACAATACAATAAACGTCGCCGAAGCGTCCGACCAACGGCCATCGCGATGAACGCACCTAGTCCCTATTGTTCATCGCGCCAGCCCGCGCGAAGAAAAACACCTCTACGATCACCATGCTATGGCTGTACATATAAATTTAAATAAAAACTTAAACTGTTTATCCACTTTTGAGAAAAAAAAATAATAAATAATAATAATAATAATAATAATAATAATAATAATAATAATAATAATAATAATAATAATAATAATAATAATAATAATAATAATAATAATAATAATAATAATAATAATAATAATAATAATAAATAAATAATTAATAATAGTGACCTAGACCAAGATAAACTTCATTACACAACTAGGTTAATATTACACTCCTAGGTTAAGATACATGCCATATGTGTATATGTAAAAAGACTCTTTGCCAACTTTATTATTTGTAGCATTGGCAACAAATAATTTATTGTATTAGTTTGTAAGATTTGCGAAATTATTGTTATTTTCTAAACAAGAAAGATTCAATAAAAACAAATATGAAGAAAAAAAAAAAATTATTCATATAAAAATATTAAAAGGCGAATTCCCCAAAATTCCCCAAATCATAGCACTCCCCAAAAATTACCCAAATATTAAAAAATTCCCCCAAATTTGGGGAATTACCCACAAAACGGCAACGCTGCTTGAAATAACTATCGATAGCTTTACTTCTAATGCTACTATCGTGTATGCTCTTTCCTAGCGCATTTGAAATTTCATGCCGGACATGGTGAAATAAAAATAGGTGATATCACGGCCACTGACAGCAGTTTAAGGGTGAAAACAGAATCCGTACGTAACGACACGACATTGCGACAACGACAGTACCTTGACGTAAAAATGTCGGTGCGAAGCCAGCGACTGAAACATAATAAATGCGGCAACGACCGCCCCTACAAAAGGCTCGTTGCTGCCACATTACAGTTTTTCATTCACAGCTAAAAAGTTTTTGGTCCAGATCGTAATTTTTTAATGTAAAATAATAAATTAAATAGTTAAATTTATTAATTGAATGCTTTAAACCAGTTATCGGCATTCCAATACATGCAAAGAAGTTATTAGTTGCATGTGTATTAGTGAGAGAGCGCTGTCGGGCAATTTCGGCAGCCGCTAGAATTCGATCAGTTGATTTCAGATTGTTGTTCACAGCCGACGTTCGACCTATGATACGCTGTTTTGCCTTTCTAGTTATGTATTTTCAGCGGCATACGTATGAAAACACGCACATGTGTGTACATACCTACAAAGAAACATATATACGTATGTAGGAACCATACTCGCATTGCTTGATCCGCCATCGACCTGCTAGAATGGCAAACCGAATGGCACTGACTATTTTGTTCGTTTTTCATTATTGTGCTCGCATGGAACTCACGTATTAAATACGTGTGAGAAGCTTGTTCTCAGCACCAGCTCAGTGAGCCAGGCCGTGCCGATAATTGCTTTAAACTGTTATTATATTTGGTTGTGTATAAATACTTCTGCTTTTTTTTGTAAAGTTTCGTTAGATTTATTGAGTTGTCAAAATTTTCATATTTTATAATGCAGTGGCAACTCGTCGTCCGCTCGTCGTCGTCACCCAAATTAGAAATCGGCCTAAGTTGACGACAACGTAATTTTGTCGGTGGGCGACGTCGTGCCGCGTCGTCTTTATTATAATTGCTTTCATAAGAATGCATGGGTTTTAATTTTGACAGGCTGTCATTGTCGCAATGTCGTGTCGTTACGTTCCGATTCTGTTTTCACCCTAACGTCTCACTCTTATTCCGGTCATGCATTTGAAGGGAGTAGAAAAGGGGCACAAATTTAGGAGTAGTTTAGTACTTTTTTACTACTTTGGTGTGTTTTTATATGACTTTAGATAACAAATTATTTGTTCCATACTTACCTATGCATGTGAATATGCTTATCTATACATCAGAAAAGAAAAAAAACCCAAAAAGAAACTTGAGATATATTGATAACATATGTAGTTAGAGGAATTAAAAACAAAGTTTATTTTTTTTTGTTTATTACAATTTACAAAATCGTATATATACATATGTATATGTACATATGTATGGAGATGTAATATTAACATAATAAGCTAATTAAAGAAAAAGTACTTATAATTAATGTAATGCACAAAACGATATTAATAATTTGAACCAAACTAATGCTATATGTTTATATACTAAATTACGAAAGGCATGTTCATGACAGTGTTATTGTTTTTGATTTTATTGTTGTTCTTGTTGTTGGTGTTGGTAAGGATCTGGTTGTTGTTTCTTTCATCTTCTTCTTCTTCTTTTCTTCTTCTTATTTTTATTCTTCTTCATCATCATCCTCATCATCATAATCGTCATCATCTTAATTTTTCTTCTTCCTCTTCTTCTTCTTCTTCTTCTCCTTATTTTTTATTCTTCTTCTTATTTTTATTCTTCTCCATCATCCTCATCCTTCTTCTTCTTTTTTTATACTTCTTCTTTTTCTTTTTATTTTTCTTATTCTTCTTTTTATCCTTTTTCTGGTACTTAGCCCATTTCTGTAACCTTGCGTTATAATAACGAACGAAATGTTATCGCAAGGCTCGTATCGCTTGCGATATGAAAAGTGTTTCTGTAACTCCTGAATTCACCTTGCGATATGATAATGGTGAGTTGTCGTCATATCGCTGTAACAATCGAAAAATTTACCATTCCTAACGAAAAATTGTAAACAAAGTGCGCGTCCGTAACAAAATATTTATAAAAAGCCGGCTTTACTCGCAAATTGTATAACGGTTGTAAGTAAATACATACATAAAACATGGTTAAAATTGCACAAATTTGTCCATATCGAACTAAACTTTTACCGAACTTTTCCCAGCAAACAAATATGTTCGCGGCTGCACTAATATCTTTGCAAAATGATCAACGAAATGTGTTGCGAGTCCATAGACGCCATTTACGGGATGCGACGGACCCATTTAAGCTACCGGAAGCGCGATTCAATGAGCTGTTTCGCTTCCAGCAAGAAGCTGCCATTGTTCTGCTCAACGAGCTTAGATCTTTGTAGCATATAACGTATTAATGATTGAACGAGCTGATGTTGTTTTCCACACACAGCGGAGCACGCGCTTGTACTGGCTCAGCAACGTCGGCTTGGGGTGGGTTAAAGGAACAGCTGAGTAAACAAAATAACAAGAAAATCGCGTGCTGTAAGGAAAAAGGGGTAATAGGGATGACAGGGACTATACTTTGACGATCTGGGATAGGAAAGAGTAAGGAGATGAAAGAGAAGAAATCTAGCTGATAACGTCGATCTGCTACTTAAGCGTGTTGTTGTTGTTGCTTGATGTCAGCGCAACAACTGAAATTGCCCACCGAACCATGATCACTTAGTACCAAAATTAAAAATTAGTGATCCCAATAAAAAAAATTGTATGCCCTAATGCTGTGATTCACGTGTCCTCGATGCATGATTCCACCAATATTAGATTTTTAAAACATATTTAAGGTAAAGGTTTACAAAAGATTTATTAAATACAAATTCATCAATTCATAAATTAAACGTGGAATGATGATAAAGGTTTTAGATGATTTCATAAGATGGATGTATGCCACCAAACTGCCGCTAGGTAGTATTAGGGTGGATCTCGAAAATACTATGGATCGTATTGACAGGTATCCCAATTGGCGTTGAAATGAGGTTTTCAATTGGATATGAACGGAAGATGATATTATTGAATTTGTGGCACTCCTTATAACAGAAATTAGTAACGTCAGTAGATTTTGGCTTGGTTTTCAACCGTAGCCTAGTAGACGGCAACTTCGGGGTAGTTGACGATAAGGTAAGTAATTGATGACTTGGTTATGCGCTCATAGCGAATTCTCCATGTTCATAAGATGTTACTTAATTGAAGATAAAGTAAGTAAGTGATGTGCCCATAGCGTGTGTTCCAAATTCTTAAGATGCTACTTAGTTGAAGATAAGGTAAGTAAGTAGTGATTTGGTTATGTGCTTATTGCGAATTTTCCATATTCTTAAGATATTATTTATTTGAAGATACGGTAAGTAATTGTGGATTATCTTCGGCCGGAATGTTCATAAATGGTGAAAGATGTATATTGTGGACTTGCTTAGGCCGAAGTTTCCATATTTCTGGAATGTTACTTAGTTGACGATAAGGTAGGTAACTGGGGCTAGGTTATGTATATGCTCATCGCAAATTTTCCATTTTCGTAAGAAATTACTTAGTTCAAGATACGATAAGTAAGTAGTGTGCTTATTGCAAATTTTCCATTTTCATAAGATGTTACTTAGTTGAAGATACAATAAGCAATTGGCGATTTGGTTATATGTTCATTGCAAATTGGTTAGGTGTTCATAATGATTTCTCCATATTCTTAAGATGTTACTTAGTTGAAGATACAATAAGCAATTGGCGATTTGATTATGTGCTTATTGCGGATTGGTTAGGTGTTTATAATGATTTCTCCATATTCATAAGATGTTACTTAGTTGAAATCCCTTTACGGGAAAGGCACCGATATGGTGATATGCAAAAACTTGCACGTGTATCATCAGGAATGAAGCACACCAAATTATTAATTTCTGCGATTATTTTCGCGATCACTTATTGTTTGGTTTTAAGACGAAATAAAAAGGTTTTATACGTGTTGAAATTGTAATTTTATATATTATTTTCAACAACAAGATGACCGTTTTTTAATAAGAAAAATTCACTTCGCGACAATGAGCTTAATATATTTTCCACTTAGCAATTTATCTGCTCGGCATCCAGGAAGTAAAAGACTGAGCCGAGTTTTTGTACATGGCGGAAAACCTCATGAGAAATAAACTGTTCCCAGTTTACTCCAAATTATGAGAGAAAGAGAATGATAAATGTATTGAACAAAGCAAAGTCAAGGTTGACATTTCGCTATGGGCTTATGCAGCCATTGACCGCTAGGAGGCGGAATGCTTATTAGTACGAATTGCTTAGTGGACATTATGTAGGCGACAAGCGACACTACAAGTCCCCTCCACCAAGATCACATTTGCGGGAATTCCAGAAAAAGGGTGATCCTCGCTTGGAGCAAAAAGAAAAAAAAAACTGAGATCATTGCTTTATATCCTTTAGGTGGTATTTTCCTACTGGGCGACCTTGCAAATCTTCAAGCTCATAATAGCAATTTCCAAGTTTTCGTGTTATCCTAGCTTTCAGAAAAGTAGGTGCTAGTTTATGAGATAGTCCCTTAGCAAAATTGCTCTGCTGAATATTACGGCGGAATACTTTTTGGCCTACATCGAAAGAAACCGCTCGACTCCTTAAGTTGTAGGTTTTCTCATTACGATTATGTTGGTTTCGCATAACCTATCCCTATCGAATTGCACTGAACGGTCCTCAAGGAGATTCAGATTTCTAAGCAGTTTGTAGATAGTTCCGTTTGTGGTCATATATTGACCAAATGTTGAAGGCTGTATGAAACCCAGAACGCAATGAACAGCATATGCTGCTTAGTTGTGCATCCCAGTTAGACTGGTTAGGATGTATATACGCTTTTATGGCAGATAGCACGGATTGATTTACTCTTTCTGCCGCGTTGGCTTGTGGAGCATAGAAAGCGGTGTATGAATGGTGAACTCCGTATTTGTCCAGCAAAGCGTTAAAAACATGCGACTTAAATTGAACTCCATTGTCAGTTACTATCACTTCTGGTACTCCAAGGCAATGGAAGAGGCCCTCTTCAATAAAGCGCGTAATAGACTCTGCAGTCATTTTACGGACGGGATATATAAATGGGAATTTAGAAAAATGATCCAGAACTACTAAAATGGCAATGTTGCCGGAGCGAGACCTAGGATAGGGTCCTAGAAAATCCATATATAATCTTTGAAAGAATCTACTTGTTTCAGTAAAATTGCCTAAAGGGGGCCTTAATACCTGATTAGGGTGTTTAGTACACTTGCAAATTGAACAACTATTTACGTAATTTTTGACATCTGAAACTAAATTTGGCCAGTAGTAGTAACGGCGTATTCTCTCGAGAGTTTTGTTTATGCCTCCATGAGACGAAAGGGGATCATCATGAGCTAACTTCAGGGCTATTGGGATTAAATCTCGGTTAAGCCACAACTTCCAAATTAGATCATCGGCTACTTTTTCGCCAGAAGCATGCTCGGAGCGGCGATATATATAATTATCAATTACTTTATCATCCGGTAGTTTGGAACTATTTTCCATTATTTTAGCTTTCAGCTTTTCGTATTCCTCAGAGCGAAAATGCTCTGAGTCCAAGTCAATAAAATGTTCTGAATTAAGTGCAGACAAATCCTCGGTAAACGTACGGGATAAGGCGTCTGGTACTACGTTCTGCGTACCTTTTCTATGCTGTATTTTAAAACAATATCCTTGCAGTTTCAAAGCCCAACGAGGAAGGCGGGAACTCAAGTCAGATTGCGACATTAGCCATTTTAAAGACGCATGATCTGTAATTACTGTAAAATCGTGTCCTTCCACGTATGGACGAAATTTCTTGATGCTCATAATAGCGGCTAAACATTCTTTCTCGGTCACCGAATAACTACGCTGACACTTGTTGAGCTTGCGAGACATAAATGCTATGGGAATTTCATCACCGTCTTTATTTATTTGCATCAGGACTCCACCTATACCAGAGTGACTAGCATCGCAATGTATGTAGAAGGGTGCGTTATAATCTGGACTGTGTAAAACAGGTGCTTCAGTCATAAGCGCTTTCAGAGCCTCAAATGAGTTCTGGGCATCTTCGGTCCACTCAAACTTTCGTTTCTTTTTGAGAGCGTCCGTAAGAGGTGCAGCGATGGAGGCATAATTTTTGATAAACTTATGATACCATCCAGTCATACCCAGAAAACGACGCAACTGTTTAACAGAGCGTGGTATTGGATACTCGGTGATTGCGGCAACTTTATCAGGGTCAGTCCTGATTGTGCCATTACCTATGACATGGCCTAAATACCGCACTTGTTGTACAAAAAACTTGCTTTTTTTCACGTCGATCGTTAGGCCAGCTTTTAGTATCTGAGAAGCAACTTCTGTCAGTACGCTCAGATGACGCTGGAAAGTATCAGAAACTACAAGTAAGTCATCCAAATAAATGAATACTTCATTACGCAGATGGGGCGGTATTATTTTGTCCATCAACTTTGACATTGTCTGGGGCGCATTACATAAGCCAAAAGGCATTACGGTAAATTGGTATAACGGTCGACCGGGCACTGTGAATGCGGTCTTATCACGCGATTTGGGATCTAAAGGAATTTGCCAAAAGGCGTCCTGCAAGTCGAGACTTGTATTATACTCGGATTTCGGCAAACGACTGAGGATGCCGTCTATGAAAGGCATATGGTAAGCATCCTTAACTGTCACTTCGTTAAGCTTTCTACTATCCAAACAGAGGCGAACTTTGCCTGGTTTCCTAACTAAAACGACTGGGGAAGACCAGGAACTAGAGGACTCTTCGATTACTCCCAATGACAACATTCGGTCTAACTCGTCATACATTAATTTCTCTATGGCTGGGGAGACAGGATAATGGCGCTGTTTGATTGGTTTCGATTCGTTTACATCTATGTTGTGCATAAGCAAAGTGGTGCGCCCCAATCCTTGTGTGGAAAAAGACGGGAACTTGTTAATGACTACATCTAATTGTTTGCGCTGCTCCGATGTCAATGTCCGCATCGCAGGGTCATCCATATTTAAACTTCCTACGCAGTTTTCTAATAAACATTTTGGCAGTAACTCAAATTTATTCCAAAAATCTATGCCGAGGTATAAGTCCTGCGATAAGGAAGGCACAATATACAGAAGCAACAGGTGTGATTCACCTTGGAACTCACCTTTGGTCTTTAGTTTACCAATAATGTTTTGCGATTTTCCATCGGCAGTACTAACGGAAGACGATAGAGGTCGAAAGGGTGTCGAGGATTCGATCAATGTATGGGCAAAGTCACCACCGATGCAACTAATTGATGCTCCGGTATCCATTAAACCTACAAGTATATTGACTCTTGCATAGGGACGAAAATCTAGTTGCTGTCCAATCACGGCCGCTAAAATTTTCTTTCGTTCTACTCTGCGAAGTTTATTATATGTTATCCTGCGCAACTTTGAACGAGATTTAGCGCGAGCAGAGCCAAGAGTTAAATATCTAGCATCACAAGTTCCGGAATCGGTTTTCGCACGCTTGTGAAACGGTAAGTCAGGTAAGGTAGAAAAATCTGGGGATACTGGGCTGACGGGAAATGACGAACTATCTAGTCCGTGTTCGCCGCTTTCGATATGGCTTGTTTGCGTGCACTTATCTTGGGTGCACGCCCTTGAAGGTTTTTTGGACCACATTTGCTACAGGTGGGTTTATATGAGTTTGGTTGTCCACATCCATAGCAAAAAATGCGTCGTTCGGCTACACAATCTGGGTATCTATGTCCTATCTCTCTACAATTCCAACATTCTAAGGATATTGCTTCTAACTGCTGCTCTTCCTCATCGCTTTGCTCGCTTGCGTATTTTTCTGACAAAGGTATCTGAATTTCATGTACAGGCTTACGATGGGAAGATACTTGGGTCTTAGACAAACCTTGCAAGAATGTTTCTCTAGTTCGGACAAGATGTCGTAATTCGGCAAAGGTCTTAGAGGATTCATATAAAATTAATCTGGATCTCTGGCAACAAATTTGACCTTAACAGTTCCACGAGCGAGAGTTCAGAAAGAGGATTATAAAGCCTGTCATTAAATTTTATGATAGCCTCATAAAATTCATCAAAAGACTCGTTAGGTTTCTGTTTACGTTGTTGCATTTCATTCCGAATACTTTGATCCGTTCGGTCTTCTTTGTAATGATTTCTTAATGCGGTACGTAAACTGTTCCAGTCCATTACAGTGGCGCTTATATGGTATCGCCAGAACCATTCGCTCGCACTATCTTCGAAAAGAATGCCAGCATTTCGGGCAAGTAAGTCAAAATTGCTGTCGAGTGTTTGTCTTGTCAAGGCCTCAACGCGATAAATAAAGTCTTCAACGGGCATCGCAGATCGACCTAGGCGTAGTGACATAATCCCAATTGGGATAATGTAATTTTCAAGCTCAAAAAAACATTTCAGATTTTTTCTAAGATTTTATTACATTAAGCAAAAAAATTAAAGCTGACAATAAAGTTAATGTTGTTATACAATAATACATTGAGTATATGTATAAGATGAAATATGTACAATGTACTTAAATACACATGTTCTCAAAAAATTACTTTAAAACTAAAAAATTACATTAAAATTAAATATATTTACATATATACAGACTTTTTTCAATAAAACGATAGGTATATAAATATTTGTGTACATTGTATATACATATGTCTATAAAAAGATGAAAATTTGGAAGAAAAAATCGCGCGATTAATAGATCGATAGGTGTATACATATGTACATATGTCTATAAAAAGATGAAAATTTGGAAGAAAAAATCGCGCGATTTTTGATTACAAATTTTCGCCTGCGGCGCTTTGTTTTTTTTTAATAGATCGATAGGTGTATACATATGTATGTATATATGTCTATAAAAAGATGAAAATACTTCCTTAGGGGGTTATCAAATACTTCCTTAGGGGGGTTTGTTTGTTGTTACCCCGCGAAGGTTTAGTCGAAGAAAAAATTTAAAAATGTTAGGGGGGCGTGGCACCTCCCATACAACCTTAATTTTTAAAGCTGATTATCTCTAAAATAGTCAAGTTAGGGAGCTGAAAATTGGTATAAAGGTAGGTGATATCAAAACCCTTCTCACACAGAAAAGTTGGGGTTATCAGAAAAGGGGGCGTGGCACCTCCCATACAACCTTAATTTTTAAAGCTGATTATCTCTAAAACAGTTCAAGGTAGGGAGCTGAAAATTGGTATAAAGGTAGGTGATATCAAAACCCTTCTCACACAGAAAAGTGGGGGTTATCAGAAAAGGGGGCGTGGCACCTCCCATATAACCTTAATTTTTAAAGCTGATTATCTCTAAAACAGTTTAAGGAAGGGAGCTGAAAATTGGTATAGAGGTAGGTGATATCAAAACCCTTCTCACTCAGAAAAGTGGGGGTTATCAGAAAAGGGGGCGTGGCACCTCCCATACAACCTTAATTTTTAAAGCAGATTATCTCTAAAACAGTTCAAGGTAGGGAGCTGAAAATTGGTAAAGAGGTAGGTTAGGTTAGGTTAGGTTGAGGTGGCTGTCTCCGCAATTCATGAAAGCGGGGACACACTTAGGCCGAGGTGGCCCATTGTGATACCACACGGGAGCCCTAGCTTCCTTATCCCTATTTACAAACCTTTCCGGAAAAATTAGATTCAAAAGTATGATAAGATTAGATGCCCGTGAAGCTAAACCAGCGCGTTTGTTTCATGAAGCGCAGAAAATCTAGTGTCCTTGCATTTTCCATCTCCGCCAGGCACTCGAAAAAGTGTTTATGGAGGAAGCGGTACCTGGATAGCGACAGTGCGGGGCAGTGGCATAGATAGTGCTCAACACTCTCTATTTCCTCCACGTCCCTACAGCTGCGGCAGAAGTCGTTTTTATATAGGCCCATGCGAGAGGCGTGAGTGCCCATAAGACAATGGCCTGTTAGAAGTCCCACCAGCGGACCTATAGAGAGCCGATTCAGATGCAGCACCGATACAGACCTAGCCTCATCCAGTCTAGGCCAGATTTGCCTAGAAATCACACAAGTTGACTCCTTGGCCCATCTAGCGTTAGCCTGTTCAATGGAGCGAGATCTCAACCAATGCTTGCATGAGTTAAGCGGGGGGCCAACCCATGTCGCAGATGTGATATCCTGCAAGCTTGTGCCTTCCCTTGCTAACTCATCTGCAATGCAGTTGCCCCGAACGTTGCTATGGCCTGGAACCCAAATGACGTTCAGGTCGCACCTTTCGGCTAGTTTGTTCAAAGACTCCCTACATTTCATTGCAACTATAGATGTAGTATTGTTACTCTGTAAGGATTTTATGGCAGCTTGGCTGTCAGAGAAGATTTTGATAGAATTTATGGCTGGCAGATCTGTCAGGCGACGAGCTGCTTCCCATATGGCTATGAGCTCAGCCTGATAGACGCTGCAGTGATCAGGTAGGCGCAAACTTACTTTCAGATGAAGCTTTTCGCAGAAAAACCCACTTCCAACTCTATTGTTCAATTTAGAGCCGTCCGTGTAAAGGTGCAGTGTATTAGGGTCGGGATCCCCTAAGTTCTTCCACTCGCTCCTCTCCGGGATTCTTGTGGAGAATTTGTTATCCCAACAAAAGGCTGGTATTGCATAGTCCAGCTTTAGAAAATTGGCAGGGATGTTACTAAGAATTTGAGCGTGCCCGAATCTGGTATCCCTCCAGGGTTCGGTTGCATTGAGCCTTGCCGCGTTGCAGCTGGCAATGAGTTTCCCCTGTATATCCGTGGGGAGAAGAAATAGGATGGTTTCGAGAGCTTTAGTTGGGGTGGAGGGAAGGGCTCCGCTAATAAGCATGGAAGCCATTCGCTGCACTCTAGTTAATTTGCTCTTATTGGTTTCGAGTTCCAGTGCTGGCCACCATATGGTGACTGCATAGAAGAGAATAGGTCGCACTACCGCTGTGTACAGCCAATGGACGATTTGGGGGTTAAGTCCCCATCTCTTGCCTATCGCTGATTTACATGCGTAAAGTGCTAACATGGCTTTTTGGGATCGTACTTCTACGTTCCGTTTCCAGTTTAGTTTTCTGTCTAGAATAACACCAAGGTATTTAACCTCGGTAGAGAGTTTAATCTCCTTCCCATTTATGGACGGAGGTTTGAATTCAGGTATCTTATGTTTGCGGGTAAACAGAACCATTTCCGTTTTCTCAGAGCTGACACTGAGCCCGCATTTCAGAGACCAGGTTTTTACAATGTTGAGTGCATTTTGCAAAAGGTCGCTCAGCACCGGTATATGCTTGCCAGTCGCTGTCAGGGCGATGTCATCGGCGTACGCAATGACCTGGCAGCCCGTGTGCTGAAGTTTAGAGAGCAGGGTGTTCACCGTTAGGTTCCAAAGCAGAGGAGACAAAACTCCACCCTGGGGTGTTCCCCTGTTGGCATACCTAGTTATCGATGAATTCCCCATTTCAGAAATAATGGCTCTTCTACTAAGAAGAAGTTCGACAAACCTCACGAGAGCCTCCTCTACCTCCAAGTCCCGTAGGGCGGTGGTAACGGCTCCCGGTAGAACATTGTTGAAAGCTCCTTCTATGTCGAGAAAGATGCCCAGTGTGAATTCCTTAAAGGCTAGCCCCTTTTCTATCTTGGAAGTGATAGCGTGTAGAGCAGTCTCTACGGACTTGCCTTTGGAATAAGCGTGTTGAAAAGGAGATAGAGTATTCGCACGGAGCCTGATATAGACATCCAGCAATCTCTCAAGAACTTTGAGTAGAAAAGAGGTCAAGCTTATCGGCCTGAAATCCTTTGAGCTGCTGTAGGAGGCTCTGCCCCCTTTAGGAATAAATATCACCTTCGCCTTAGTCCATTCTAGAGGAATGTATGACAGGTTGAGGCAGGCTTTATAGATAGGAACAAGTAGAGGGATTAGAGTATCATTTGCTGCCTGTAATTCAGCAGGAAAGATCCCATCTATTCCCGGAGATTTGAAGGGTTTGAAGGATTTAATTGCCCATTTTACCCTTCTGTTAGTAATTATGTGCTCCAGGTCATTAGATGTCCTGGGGTTAGAGTAGGTTCTATAAGGTTCCGAGGTGCACCCTGGGAAGTGTGTGGTGACCAGGGTGTTCAGAATATCAGTACTAGATGTGGCCCAGTCCCCATTTTGCATTCGGATACAGCTTGGGGGAACTGGGTTAGTAGAGAGGACCTTTCGTAGACGATTGGCCTCAGAGATTTCTTCTATGTCGCAAGCGAAGTTTTTCCATGAGTCTCTTTTAGCTCTTTGGATCGACTTCTTGAAAATTTTTAAGGCATCCTTGTAGGCTTGCCAGTTGCCAGTTGTTTTCGCCTGGTTGAAGAGTTTTCTGCTGTTAAGCCGAAGCTTGGAGATCTCCGGGTTCCACCAATAAGGTTTCTTTTTACCCCGAACTATGACCTCCGGGCAGGCACTCTTGAAAGCAGCGTTACAGGATTTAGTAACAAAGTCAACTGCTTCATCGATTTTTGACGATGTGTCCAGCATACCGAGAGAAACAGACCCGTTATTGGAGACAGGCGCTTCATCAGTTGTTAACGGTAGGTTTAACATACCGAGATAAGCGTGCTCAAGGAGCGTAGCAGACAGTTTCTGATTAAACAGAGCCCAATCCGTCCGCCTCCTGTTCCTGTATCCCGCTCTAAGCGGAGGTCTCAAGAGTAGATTAAAAGTTATATACATATGATCAGAGAAGGAGTTTTCTCCGGACACCTGCCATTCCTTGACATAGTCAGAGAGCGGGCCTGTGACCAGAGTGATATCAAGTACCTCACTCCTGTTTGCGGTGACAAAAGTAGGTTTGCCTCCAGAGTTACATATAGATAAATTATTAGATATAATAAAATCAAAAAGAGACTCACCCCTCGCGTTTACATCCGATGAGCCCCATGTTGTGTGGTGGGCATTGGCATCGGCCCCTATCAGCAGTTGGAGCTCTAAACGTTCGGCTTCCTTAACCGCACCAAGTAGCCGATCTTGCCCAGAAATGGGGCGGTCATACGCCAAGTAAGCAGAGGCGACCCATATCGGTTTACCTTTCAGCTCGAGGCTGATGCAGACCATATCTTCGTCGCTGAAAAGAGATACCATAAAGTAGGAAAGAGTTTTGTGTATTAGAATACATGATCTGGTCCTACCTGTCGCAGGTGCTGCCACCACATGGTAGTCCCCAGATTTGAGGCCACAGACCCTGGATCCAACGACCCAAGGCTCCTGGACCAGAACGATCGCCTCAGCAGTCTTGCTGAGACGTAAGAGTAGTGCAGCCGAAGCTGCTTTGGAGTGATGCAGGTTAATTTGCAGTACCTGCATCATTTTGGTCGTCGGAATGCATCTCGACGTCCGCCGCTACTGTACCCGCTCCTTCGGAGACCTCAATGACTGTGGAGTCAAAGTCGGCCTCCTCCGGATCCGAATCCAGCAGCGTGCATTCGTCGAGCATGTTGTAGAACGGGCCTACCAACTCAGACACCGAGAACGTATCGCTCTCGGAGTCCAGAGTGCTGTCTGCCCGTTCATTAGCGGCCCCATGTCCACTCGAGGTGTTGCATGGAGCCCGGACGTCCATAGTTAAGGGGGTAGTGGGTTCGCTCATGGCGTTGCCCCCTACCTCCACAGAAATGGAATTGGATGCTTTCGTAGAACACCCCCCATCCCCAGAGCCCTGCGGATCGGGTCCGCTCAGGGCGCTGCCCTCAGCTTTAAGGCTCGGAAGACCAGGGTTGTCCTCGTCGGCTACCAATTCATCCTCCTTCTGGGGATCATCCCTTCTGATTTTCGGCGTGATGGTAAAAAGGCCGTAGCGGATTGTACCACCTCGCTTCTCAATCCACGGGAGAGACGCCTCGCTTATGACAAGCCCAACCTGGCGTTGCATCTCCCTCACGTCACCAACACGTACTACCCTCCAATCGCTTGTGGGCATTTCCGCGTTGGAGCGAGAGATGATCCTCAGAATTTTATCCGGATCAGATGGCTCAGCCGGGACCCAGACCCAGGCTCTCGGTCTGTTCGGAATTTCTTCCTTACTGACCGCAACCAAGTCAGACCCGGGCCACAGCTCACCCACCTCGGACATAGCCAGTTTATAAAGCTCGTACGAGCGCTCATCTGCGCATGTTACGAGCTTTATTCTGCCCTGATGCCATCCGCCATCCCGGATATCAGGAGGAGGCCCCGGAAAACGGTCCAGAAGCTCCTCATAGTTCCTGAGAAGACCTATGAGGATCATCTTCCACTTTTCCGGGGACAGGTTCCCGTCCGGGTGGCCGCGGTCCATAACTGCCAGCGTTAAGGTGGCTTTCGCCGCCTCGCTGAAAGTTTTGGTCAGGGCAGGAGGAGTGTTCGAAGGCCTGTGCCTCTTTGGAACGTTCGAAGCGTTCTCTAGAGATCGGGGTCTCTTTGAGGTCAGTGCCTGTTTAGATGTCGAGGGACCAGACTGGGGGGTGATTGTCGGACCGGAAGTCGCTTTAGCCTGTTTGGCAGCGAGAATCTTCTTTGCCCAAACCAACGAACTCTTCTGCTCCGCCGTCAATTTGTCGTAGGGAAGATTTTTAGTCCTCTCTACGATTTTGGCGGCGCTGCGAACATTTCGCTGGCTGCGCACCGACATCGGAATCCTCTTACTAGCCTTAGAACACTCGGGGTGTTCAGCGGGCTTGGTAAGAGAGTCCCTGGCAGGAGCAGGGGCTTGCACTTCGTCCGTGGAGGACTTGGTGCTGCTCTCCACTGCCTGCCGTTCAGAGGTGCCCGGTTGAGGGATTGGGGAGACCACCCGTGCCCGCTCAGCTGGTGGTTGCTTTCCCTCAAGGGGCTTAGCTGTACCAGCTTTGACGGCAGTAGTCGGCTTACCCTCAAGGGGTTTAGTCTTCCAGCCTGCTTGCCGTGAAGGCCCGCTCGGCGCCGTCTTAGCGGTACCCGAGGGGTTGGTTACTACTTTATCGCCAAGTCCAACGGCGGCATCGTTACCAGTGCAGGGATCCGAGGCTATTTGTTTTTTATTCATTTTATTTCTGTTTTGTGCGGTCGCCTACTGAGACGAGACCTTTCGGCGACCTGAAGTAAGGAAAGGGGGAAAGGGAACGGTCGACTACGGTAGAGCCCCTTACCGCAGCAAGTCCACCGTTACTCCCGGAGGTGGACCGGTATCCGGGAGGCTCCGTAAGAATACAGTCGGTTACCCCTGACTGCAAACCATCCAATGGGCACGGAAACGCATAACACCCTGGATTAGGGGGTTTTTGTGTGTGTGTTGGTGCGGTGATCTCCGCATGGGACACCTGGGATACAACCTGCTTGCCGCGATAGGCAGGATGCGCCCAAGGGTACCATACGGAGCTTCCCTCTTAGTTCATGGAGAGACAGGGCAGGTCCCTCAAGGGGAATTCACCCTGGTCCCATTTAAGCCCCATCCCCAACGACAAGGAGACCAACGTGATGGAGTGGTAAAGAGGTAGGTGATATCAAAACCCTTCTCACTCAGAAAAGTGGGGGTTATCAGAAAAGGGGGCGTGGCACCTCCCATACAACCTTAATTTTTAAAGCTGATTATCTCTAAAACAGTTTAAGGTAGGGAGTTGAAAATTGGTATAGAGGTAGCTGATATCAAAACCCTTCTCACACAGAAAAGTTGGGGTTATCCGAAAAGGGGGCATGCCACCTCCCTTACAACCTTAATTTTTAAAGCTGATTATCTCTAAAACAGTTCGAGGTAGGGAGCTGAAAATTGGTAAAGAGGTAGGTGATATCAAAACCCTTCTCACTCAGAAAAGTGGGGGTTATCAGAAAAGGGGGCGTGGCACCTCCCATACAACCTTAATTTTTAAAGCTGATTATCTCTAAAACAGTTTAAGGTAGGGAGCTGAAAATTGGTATAGGGGTAGGTGATATCAAAACCCTTCTCACTCAGAAAAGTGGGGGTTATCAGAAAAGGGGGCGTGGCACCTCCCATACAACCTTAATTTTTAAAGCTGATTATCTCTAAAAACAGTTCAAGGTAGGGAGCTGAAAATTGGTATAAAGGTAGGTGATATCAAAACCCTTCTCACACAGAAAAGTTGGGGTTATCAGAAAAGGGGGCGTGGCACCTCCCATACAACATTAATTTTTAAAAAGCTGATTATCTCTAAAACAGTTCAAGGTAGGGAGCTGAAAATTGGTATAGGGGTAGGTGATATCAAAACCCTTCTCACTCAGAAAAGTGGGGGTTATCAAAAAAGGGGGCGTGGCACCTCCCATACAACCTTATTTTTAAACGGTTTTATTTAGCTCACCCCGTTTGTTTTATTTTTTATTATTTATTCTTTATTCTTGGGTCAAATTTAGTAATTCAAATTTCACCCTCTTCCTGTCAACCGATTAATCTGAAATTTTGCACGCATGTATAACCCCGATGACAATGCAATATTATGAAAAAAAAATTCCGATAGGTGGCGCGTGGGTCGCTATATTTACAAAAATCGCATTTATGGTCCTATTTGGCTGAAATTCGGAACATGTATTACTACCTTGAAAAGAAATATTTTCTTTAAAAAAAAATTCCGCTAGGTGGCGCGTGGGTCGCTATATTTACAAAAATCGCATTTATGGTCCGATTTGGCTGAAATTCGGAACATGTATTACTACCTTGAAAAGAAATATTTTCTTTAAAAAAAAAATTCCGCTAGGTGGCGCGTGGGTCGCTATATTTACAAAAATCGCATTTATGGTCCGATTTGGCTGAAATTCGCAACATGTATTACTACCTTGAAAGGAAATATTTTCTTAAAAAAAAAATTCCGCTAGGTGGCGCGTGGGTCGCTATATTTACAAAAATCGCATTTATGGTCCGATTTGGCTGAAATTCGGAACATGTATTACTATCTTGAAAGGAAATATTTTCCTAAAAAAAACTTCCGATAGGTGGCGCGTGGGTCGCTATAGAGGCGTTGGACTGCAATAAACTAACGGGCAAGAAACCTTGCAATAATGAAGCACTAAATGAATTAAACAGAATGCGAAATAAAAACTAAAAACTAGAAAATAAAAATAGGTAAAAAAAACTTTTTAAGTTAAACGGTTTTATGTTATACATACATTGCAATGTTTAAGATAAATGTACTAAAAACCAAAAAATAATAATATAGATACAGTCGTGGGAATTATAAACATTTGCATAGACTAGACTAAAATAAAACCGGGGGGGCACGTCAATTGTCTACAAATTATCGACTTAATGTGCGATAGAAGAATCGTTTAATTCGTCGTTAGGCAGTTGGCCCGCAGACGGTGAGGAAAATACTTACTATTTTCTTGCTCATGGAAATTCCAATAGTTATACACTCCATGTTAATAAAAGAGATGTTTCAACTAGTTTATCGTTGGACATTCACACGAGGAATCGTTTCACTGCTCGTAGTTTGTCTTTAATCGACAAAACATATGATAAAAGTACTACTCGCTTACCACTATGAAACCCTAAAACTCGCTTATAATCGAGCTTGCTAGCTTTTTTCCACATTCTAGCCCTACTTATCACACGTCCATCGTTGTCGGTTGAACAACTGCCTAATTAGAGTGTAACATTACAAAACAAACATTTTAATCAACGATTGTAGACAATTGACGTGCCCCACGGTTTTATTTTAGTCTAGTCTATGCAAATGTTTATAATTCCCACGACTGTATCTATTTTATTATTTTTTGGTTTTTAGTACATTTATCTTAAACATTGCAATGTATGTATAACATAAAACCGTTTAACTTAAAAAGTTTTTTTACCTATTTTTATTTTAAGCTGATTATCTCTAAAACAGTTCAAGGTAGGGAGCTGAAAATTGGTATAGAGATAAATGATATCAAAACCATTCCCACGCATATAAGTGGGGGTTATCGGAAAAAGGGGCGTGGCACCTCCCATACAAATTTAATTTTTCATGCTGAATATCTCTAAAATTGTTTACGCTAGGGGCTTGGAAATTGGTACAGAGCTTCATATATGATATCAAAACAATTTTTGCGCATAAAAGTGTAGGTTATCGGAAAAGGGGGCGTGGCACATCCCATACAAACTTAATTTTTCAAGCTGAATATCTATAAAAGCGTTTAAGGTTGGGACTATAAAATTGATCAGGCGATTAACGACATCAATAGCGTGCTTATGAAAAAAACAGTAGTTTTGGGGAAAGGGGGCGTGGCACCTCCCATGCGTTCTTAATTTTTAAGGCTAAATATCCTTAAAAGCGTTCATGGCATGTACATAGAAATCACTATGCAGATATACGATATCAATACCATGTTCACCCAAAAAAAAAAAAAAGATTTATCGAAAAATGGGGCATTGCACCTCCCATACGTAATAAACTTTTGAGGCTGAATATATCTAAAAGGGTTGGAGGAGGGGCCTGAAAACCATTATGGTGGTAGACTATATCAATCCTCTTACTTACTTAGTGAAAATAGCCAATACTCAGTGAAAATAAATATCCGGAACAGAAAACTAAAAATGTTGTGTATCGTGCAGCCTTAAACTGAATACTAAAATTATATAGTTTTGAAGTTGTATACACAATAAAGTAGTGAAAAATCGTTAATTTTCTATTAAAAATAATACCGGTGTAATAACAATTTTTGAAATGAAATTAATAAAAAAATCTTTTTTGGGCAGAACGAAGTTTGCCGGGTCAGCTAGTATGTCTATAGAAAATTAAAATTTGGAAGCAAAAATCGCCATTTTGCTTCGTACTAGTACATACTCGAGTGATTTGGTATTCTGGCTCCCTTTTATTTGGGATTATGTCACTCCCACATAGGTGACATAATCCCAAGTAAAAAAATTGGGATTATGTCATACCATGGTGAGTGACATAATCCCAAATTTTAAAATTGGGGTTATGCCACTTGGGATTAAATCACGGCACCATTTCCTGTTCCTCTAAAATTATCAGTACGAGGGGGAAGTCCCAACATTTGCTGAAATGTTTGGTTCTCCACTTCAGGTAAGGTTTGCATGCCCACATTGGGTGATCTTTCCCTACTAGTAACATTAGATGCTAGGCGAAGAGATAGTCGGTCCAGCCCTGTTTCGAGTCAAGAACTCAGTTTGCCTTGAAGTAGCAGCAATCACAGCATCCGCTATTGCCTTCAGCAGGCCTTCATAATTGACTGAGGGAGCTGCCTCAACTGCTGGCTTACTACGATTAAGGTTACTATTCGTAGGATTACTGCGCGAAGCAGCCATGGCTGGGTCATGAGCAGATGGATTTCGCACAGCCTGGAACCTAGTATTGTGGGAATGTGAGGGAAAAGTACTGAACTGACCAAGCGCGGGTGTGTCGGGCAAGTTGGAGGTGGAAGATTGCAAAACCGTTTGGCAAACTGGGCAAATCTTCCTAGCATGGGCTCCTACTATAGAACTGAAACAACCCCGATGGAAAGTATGGGCGCAATGAGTTTTTAGAATTTGGACTTCATGCTCTATTTCTTTTGTACAGATGAAGCAGTGTACCGGTAAGGTCCCGACACGGGCTAAATCTTCGTGGCTATGTCCAATTGGCATCTTGTACAAACAAACAAACAAAAAAATGATAATTAAATATAAAAATAAGAAAATATCGATATAATCAGAAATAAAAAGGTAATTTGCGAAAAAAAAAAATTCGTAAACATTTTAGGAAATCATGCAATCGATTCTCGTGAATAGCGCAGATCGTTGCTGCTACATTTTCAGTTAGTGGTTTAGAATGAAACGAAAATTCAGTAAAAAGGAAAGGGTCTGGATCATTAAACTCCTGAAAGCGCACAATTCATAGATTTCCCCCATGGAATCGTATCCAATCAAACTGGAAATTAAGTGTTCAGTGACTGAGAATAGAAAGATTAACCTTGCAAGAACATGGGTGTCGCCAGACAAAGATACATGTTTTAATCAAGCATTAAGGCCAAGGAAACTAGGAAACAAAAAGAGAAAAAGAAATCAGATCGTTAAAGTCGGAAGTTAAGGAGAAGTCATACCTTTAGTTAGAATTACTTGAAGCGGAAGGCCGTAGTTCTAGACCACGTATTAACCTTAATCCTGGAATCAATCATTCAAACGAAAAGTATTACTAGGATCAAATGGCTTATGCTATAGACTGACTTCAGAATCTAGTCCTACGTTGAAGGTTTTAAACTAGCGTATCAATGAAATCTAACATAAACGCATGCTATGACCAACTTATGTTTAGGTTTGGTATCTCAAGCCATGTCGAAGCTATGAGATCTCGACAAACCTACAAGGTGAACAATAGGACAAGGGTGGACGGGAAATCAAACTGAGTGTAAAGGTGTAATTTACTCAAGATATTTTAGGGGTTACGCCAAACATGTTTGAATACGCAGAAAAAATTCCATAATTCAGACATTCGAGCTGGCTGGCCTGGGCTGGCCTGCTGGCTTGGCTGGCCCCACGTTGGGCGCCAATTATTTTATTTGTATTGTAGCATATAACGTATTAATGATTGAACGAGCTGATGTTGTTTTCCACACACAGCGGAGCACGCGCTTGTACCGGCTCAGCAACGTCGGCTTGGGGTGGGTTAAAGGAACAGCTGAGTGGTTTGCCCGCATCACTACATAAACAAAATAATAAGAAAATCGCGTGCTGTAAGGAAAAAGGGGTAATAGGGATGACAGGGACTATACTTTGACGATCTGGGATAGGAAAGGGTAAGGAGATGAAAGAGAAGAAATCTAGCTGATAATGTCGATCTCCTACTTAAGCGTGTTGTTGTTGTTGCTTGATGTCAGCGCAACAACTGAAATTGCCCACCCAACCATGATCACACCAAAATTAAAAATTAGTGATCCCAATAATAAAAAATTTTACGCCCTAATGCTGTGATTCACATGTCCTCGATGCATGATTCCACCAATATTAGATTTTTAAAACATATTTAAGGTAAAGGTTTACAAAAGATTTATTAAATACAAATTCATCAATTCATAAATTAAACGTGGAATGATGATAAAGGTTTTAGATGATTTCATAAGAAACTATGATCTTACATCTAAATGTATCTATGCCAGCGATGCGTAGTCTCTTGCCCGCGGGCAGACCAGCTGTTTGCGATTCTAACGTATACTCACCGATTGTCACTAATACAGACAAATAAAGAGCGTAAAACGAGCGCTTACGATGGGACCAGGTGATCGTCGCTTAGCAAAATGAATTAATTTGCCTTCGAATGTCGTGAAAGCAAGTGGTCGTCGCTTGAAATTCTTTTGTTTTATTTGCAGAAGCCAGACAACAAACAAAACTATCAAGAGTTTGCATATAACATACATACGTATGTATTTGTATACGTACGTTGTTTCATAATTTCGCAAAGCGTGCGCAGCATGACCCTGCTCGCTCAACATCTGCATGCAGACTGATTATTGTTTGTCGTTTTCCACTTTGGCCTACAGTAGGCGCACCAATAGACACTAATTTTCGGAGATTGTTTGAATGTGTTTGTGTGCCCATCCCTGCCAGCGATGCGCAGCCTCCTGCCCGCGGGCAGACCAGCTGTTTGCGATTCACACGTATACTCACCGATTGTCACTAATACAGACAAATAAAGAGCGTAAAACGAGCGCTTACGATGGGACCAGGCGATCGTCGCTTAGCAAAAAGAATTAATTTGCCTTCGAATGTCGTGAAAGCAAGTGGTCGTCGCTTGAAATTCTTTTGTTTTATTTGCAGAAGCCAGACAACAAACAAAACTATCAAGAGTTTGGATATAACATACATACGTATGTATTTGTATACGTACGTTGTTTCATAATTTCGCAAGGCGTGCGCAGCATGACCCTGCTCGCTCAACATCTGCATGCAGACTGATTATTGTTTGTCGTTTTCCACTTTGGCCTACAGTAGGCGCACCAATACACACTAATTTTCGGAGATTGTTTGAATGTGTTTGTGTGCCCATCCCTGATCTATGCTAAGGAAATAACGCTCAGGTGTATGTATGATTGTATATAAATCCTACCAACTATTATATTCTTATTCATATACGTACGCATTCAAAAACGGTTTAAATCGTATTTCATATAAAAATTATGTACTAGGCTAATGTGAAAAGCGAGCGCGATTTACAAGTGTGTACTTATATATGTACATACATAAAAGTATATGCTTATGCGTGGGCCTGCACATAAATACATATATATATATATATATAGGTGTGTAAAATCCAAGTGTTTTTTTTTTCTATATTTGAGGTTTCATGGGCCAACCCAATGTTTAAAATTTAAATATTGTTATCATGTTAATAATAATTGCTAAGTAACTGATAACAAAAAAAAAATGTATTAACTAATATGTTGCTATATAATTTGCCCACTTATAAAAAAGGCTCACAAAATAAAATCATGTAGGGGGATTTGCGCGCAGCATAAAATTCAACCTGCACTTCATTAATATTCATTTAGTTCTGCCGTCTTTTTAACTACAAACATCTGCGATAGACCACAAAACATAATATGTATGGAAATATGTATTTCCCTCTCTCGGTAAACATACATACATATGTTCATATGTATTAAATACGGATAAAGAGTAATTGATATGTAGATAATATAAAGAAAGAGATCACTTACATGTGCATAAATGGTCCCACGACGAAAGATCTTTCGATGCGTGTGTTCTGCTGAGTAACCGAATCTCGTAGCTAGAGCTGTTTAGCGCAAAAGTAAAGCTTTGTACATATGTACATATGTAAATCAATATATGTATATATTACCATTATGTTTTTTGGTTTCTACTAATCCGCTCAAAACTAGTTTGACTATGTATTTATCATTTAGGGTAAAACAAAAAAAAGAAAATCTCTATCTCATGCAAATATACATACACTTTATATGTTTAGGTGTGAACAGATTTCCACACATTAAATTACACTGATCTACAAAATTTCGTATCTAATTAATTTCTTATCAAAATGACATGACGAAAGGTCAATATTTCGTTTACACTTATTTTGTTGTTGTATGCATGCCTATCCAGACAATTTCCCTATAATAACACTGGATCACAAAATTAAATTTTTTGTCTGTACTTTGGACGTGACCATCCTATCTATATGTAAAATCGGTCGCTGATTCCGAAAATCGGGTTCATTTTTAATTCTATGGGAAGGTTTTTGAGATATCGGCAATTTACCGTTATTTGGCCAATGGCTCCACTTAATCCAGTATATCTCTTTAACACAGTGAGTTATCTTCCTTATGGTGACACCAAAAGAAAATTAAATTTCCTTTTCATGGCTCCTATAACATTTTTGTCTAGCTCTTATAGTTTCTGAAATATTGACGATTCAATTTCAATTTTTTCGCTTTTTAACGATTTTTTGAAGAAAAAATTTATTTTGTCAGGCAATATCTTTAAAACCAATGTTTTCACCTTCGGTTTACTCCTTTACGTGAAGCTCCATTTTATTACCAAAAAAATAAGCTATCAACGATGAAAATCCATGGTAAAATGGAAAAGTTATAGGCGATCAAGTAAATACAGCCAAGTCGCGCAATGCCTCTGCACGGGTATATTTTATGCATGTTATACCCGTAAATGGGCTTGTATCTACTGCGCTGCCAATGTGCTGCTACTGCAGCTGTTTAGGTATTGGTACAATATGCATAGAATGTACCGTATAGCGGCATTGCGCGATTTGGCTGTATTTACATGGTCGCCTATAACTTTTCCATTTTACCATGGATTTTCTTCGTTGATAACTTATTATTTTGGTAATAAAATGGAGCTTCACGTAAAGGAGTAAAACCGAAGGTGAAAACATTGGTTTTAAAGATATTGCCTGACAAAATCAATTTTTTCTTCAAAAAATCGTTAAAAAGCGAAAAAATTCAAATTGAATCGTCAATATTTCAGAAACTATAAGAGCTAGACAAAAATGTTATAATATATAATATAATACAATGGCGCTATTATAACTCTGACGAGTTTTATGGCCGAGCTTCTCTCCCAATTCGAGGTGTGCTCCTTTTTGTTTTTCCTACTAATTGGGTGGACCTACGGTTTTATGCCGGCTCCGAACGGCGAACGCATTTTTTGTGAGAAGCTTTTTCATGGCAGAAATACTCTCGGAGGGTATGCCGCCCACTGCCGAGAGGTGACCGCTGCTCTTAAAAAACCCAATAATTGGATTTTTACTAATTAGAAAAATTTGTTTGGCTCTGACCGTGGTTTGAACCCGAGACCTCTGGCATAGCAGGCGAGCACTCTACCCACTGCACCACAGCGGCCACAAACACAAACACAAAGACAAAAATGTTATAGGAGCCATGAAAAGGAAATTTAATTTTCTTTCGTTTGGTTTTACCTGAAGGAAGATATCTCACTGTGTTAAAGAGATATACTGGATTAAGTGGAGCCATTGGCCAAATAACGGTAAATTGCCGATAACTCAAAAACCTTCCCATAGAATTAAAAATGAACCCGATTTTCGGAATCAGCGACCGATTTTACATATAGATAGGATGGTCGCGTTTAGAGTATTTTTTGGCTGTAGAGCAGTGTAATTATAATTAGACAATCAATTATGTTCGCTTCCAAACACAAAATTCTCTACAATTCCCTATTATCGAAGAATTCAATAGCTTTGTAACTAAATTTAAAACTAGCTTCATAAGTAGATCTAAACTTTTGGATTATTTCCTTTAACCAAAAAAAAGTCCAGGTAAATCCGGAGGATGTATGCCACCAAACTGCCGCTAGGTATCCCAATTGGCGTTGAAATGAGGTTCTCCATTGGATATGAACGGAAGATGATATTATTGAATTTGTGGCACTCCTTATAACAGAAATTAGTAACGTCAGTAGATTTTTGTTTGGTTTTCAATCGAAGCCTAGTAGACGGCAACTTCGGGGTAGTTGACGATAAGGTAAGTAATTGGTGACTTGGTTATGCGCTCATAGCGAATTCTCCATGTTCATAAGATGTTACTTAATTGAAGATAAGGTAAGTAAGTGATGTGCCCATAGTGTATGTTCCAAATTCTTAAGATGTTACTTAGTTGAAGATAAGGTAAGTAAGTAGTGATTTGGTTATGTGATTATTGCGAATTTTCCATATTCTTAAGATATTATTTATTTGAAGATACGGTAAGTAATTGTGGATTATCTTCGCCCGGAATGTCCATAAATGGTGAAAGATGTATATTGTGGACTTGCTTAGGCCGAAGTTTCCATATTTCTGGAATGGTACTTAGTTGACGATAAGGTAGGTAACTGGGGCTAGGTTATGTATATGCTCATCGCAAATTTTCCATTTTCGTAAGATATTACTTAGTTCAAGATACGATAAGTAAGTAGTGTGCTTATTGCAAATTTTCCATTTTCATAAGATGTTACTTAGTTGAAGATACAATAAGCAATTGGCGATTTGGTTATATGTTCATTGCAAATTGGTTAGGTGTTCATAATGATTTCTCCATATTCTTAAGATGTTACTTAGTTGAAGATACAATAAGCAATTGGCGATTTGATTATGTGCTTATTGCGGATTGGTTAGGTGTTTATAATGATTTCTCCATATTCATAAGATGTTACTTAGTTGAAATCCCTTTACGGGAAAGGCACCGATATGGTGATATGCAAAAACTTGCACGTGTATCATCAGGAATGAAGCACACCAAATTATTAATTTCTGCGATTATTTTCGCGATCACTTATTGTTTGGTTTTAAGACGAAATAAAAAGGTTTTTATACGTGTTGAAATTGTAATTTTATATATTATTTTCAACAATAAAATGACCGTTTTTTAATAAGAAAAATTCACTTCGCGACAATGAGCTTAATATATTTTCCACTTAGCAATTTATCTGCTCGGCATCCAGGAAGTAAAAGACTGAGCCGAGTTTTTGTACATGGCGGAAAACCTCATGAGAAATAAACTGTTCCCAGTTTACTCCAAATTATGAGAGAAAGAGAATGATAAATGTATTGAACAAAGCAAAGTCAAGGTTGACATTTCGCTATGGGCTTATGCAGCCATTGACCGCTAGGAGGCGGAATGCTTATTAGTACGAATTGCTTAGTGGACATTATGTAGGCGACAAGCGACACTACATCTTTTATGAAAAATGGACAAAGATCAACATTTGTGTCGAAACCATTAAAAAGGACTGCCGCACTGCATTATTATGCAACAGGCTCATATCTACGACATATCGGACAAGATTTCGTTTGTTCTTTGAGCAAAACAATGATCTGCCGGTCGGTTAAGGAAGTAACATTTATTATTGAAAGCGAACTCATGCCGAAATACATCAAATTTCCTACAACAACGGAGGAGCAAAATATAATAAAACAAACGTAAGTAATTACTTTATGTGTATTTTTTATAGTTATGTATATTGGCCAGTTTTGGTTAAGAAAAATTAAAAAAAATTGAAAAAACAAAACTGGCCAATAGCTATATAATTGTAATAATTGACGGCATTTGCGTACATACTATATGTACATATATGTATAACCCTGAATGAAATTTATAACCCTCAGTATATATACTTGATTTTGCTATGCTTAAACATATTTTTCCAGAAAAATACGTTTACATTTTGATTTCTCTTTCAGATTTTTTTTTCTGCCACTGGCTTCCTAGGTTGTATTGGCGCTATTGACTGTACGCACATTAAGATTAAGAAGCCGACAGTCGACATCGAAACATGCTACATCAATAGAAAGTGATATTTTTCCAAGAACGTACAGCTAGTGTGCGACTATGAACTGAAAATACTTGCCGGTAATACGCGTTATGGTGGAAATACCCACGACGCGTTCATATGGGAAAATAGCGCATGCAAAGATTATTTAGAAAGACGATATGGCCTTGAGGAGAACACGAGTTGGCTGATTGGAGACTCGGGATATCCCCTTCAGCCATGGCTTATGACACCGTTCCGAGATCCGGCAACGACCAGCCAAAACAATTTTAACTCATCCCATATTAAAGCTCGAAACTGTGTAGAGCGGCTTAACGGTGTATTGAAAAAAGTTTTTACGTGTTTATCACATGAGCGGGGAGTTTTATTTAAGCCAGAGTTTGCTGGCACAGAAACGCTTGTTTAACGCTACACAATTTTAGGCTGAAACATAGTTTAGGTTTTCCCGATATCAATGGGAATGGAAATTTCGTTGAAGTAGACTTCCTTGAAGAAGATCGCCCAAATGATAGTTTGTTGAACCAAGGAAGAAGGGTTCGGGAACGAATCGTTCGCCATTATTTCACTTAGAGCCGTAAGGTAAACAAAGTTCATCTTCATTTCATTTATTTTTTAAAAATAATAATTATTTTCCATCCTTAGTTTTTATTCGATATCAAAAGTCAAATAAAATAAAAAAATAAATAAATTCATAATAAAAAAAAAACTAAATATCCAGCAAGATTGTGTATTGGGAAATGGAAAAGGTAGAACAGTGCCAGCCGTTCGTCTTGTCATATCGACGGCTGAGAATAAGATCGCCCTATTTCAAAAATTGTTTCAAAAACGCCCTATTCCAAAAATTGTTTGAATAACGTCCTATTTCAGATTTTGCTTCAAAAACGCCCTATTTCAGAATTGGTTTCAATAACGTCCTATTTCAGACAATTATTCAAAAACGCCCTATTTCAGAGAAATATATATGGAATTTTCTCTGAAATAGGGCGCTTTTGGAACAAAATCTGAAATAGGACGTCATTGAAACAATTTTTGAAATAGGGGTTTTTTGAAGCAAAATCTGAAATAGGGCGTTATTGAAGCAATTTTTCAAATAGGGTGTTTTTTTTTTTAAACAATTTTTGAAATAGGGCGATCTTATTCTCAGCCGTCGATATAATCTGTGCATTTTATTCGGTCAAAAAATTGGTTTTGAGAGATGCATCAATTGATTTTAACGTCCCGTTCATTAGTCTCAGAGTGTTTACTATCTCTTGTTTTGTGTTGTTAAATTCTGTTTGCTTCACTTCTTGCTCTCTCATATTCTGCTTGATTTCAGCATAAGCACTGCTGAAAGTGTTTTTAACACGTGGTGGAGTCGCTTTTGTTGTTTCGGTCATTGGCTTGGAGATTGCAGTCGCCTCTGTACCTTCATTCGATAGTTTTGAGATTGAAGTCGCCATTG
The DNA here is from genome assembly GCA_960531455.1 of Urophora cardui. Classification (NCBI taxonomy): domain Eukaryota; kingdom Metazoa; phylum Arthropoda; class Insecta; order Diptera; family Tephritidae; genus Urophora; species Urophora cardui. Next base: position 56,024,003 of record OY482671.1, read on the forward strand.
GAGTTTCACTGGATGGTTCATGATTTACCATTGCTGTTTCTATGTTTGAACCTTTAAAATTTAAAATCTAAAAATAAAACGTTCATACTACAGAATTTTTTACGTATGTATGTCGATCCTTTTTATATATATAGATTATTACCTCAGTGAAGCCCGCTTCCTTCGTTCTGCCATCTCCGACTATCATTGTCGATGGAACGAACTGCAAAACTTCAATTTCGATGCCCTCTAGTGGTCCAGGTCCCTCGCTTGCCGGCAGATTGCCGGTTCTATTTTGAAATTTTTTGTTAGCCGCTTCTTGTTTTTTAATGGCGCACTTCCAATCAGACCAACTCTGCAAATATGTAAGCTAATTATAATATGCACACTTATTTATACATATATACACACTTTTGTTTCAATTAGTTATTACCTTTTTCCATTGTTCCGCAGTTTTGCAAGCTCCCCCAGCTGCATTTAGCTCAACAGCAACGGATTCCCACACACTGCGAGTTATAGAGGCACTATTCGGCCCACTAAATGTCCCCATCGCGACTTTTTTATTGGCTTTCATAACTTCCAGGAGTTTCGCTTTTTGCAACTTGGAAATCTTTCCACTTCTAATTTTCTTCTACAAAACACAAACTAATGAAATAAATAAAAATGCAAGAAATTGAATACAAACCTCACTCATTATTTTTAAATGTATCTGTTTTCACTACCCTCAAAGCTGGTGATATGAATATCGCAAGAAATAACGAAAACCAAAATTCACCACACTTACAGAAACACTACCTTGCGATAAATATGAAACAGGGTTGTATTTTGCGTTATAATTCATATCGCAAGGTTACAGAAACGGGCTACTGGGCACTAATTGAAATATTCATCATAAGTATCGGCTAAATGATTGATCATATGATCGGATGGTTTCTTGCAGAGGCGTTTTGTAAATGCGCATTTGAGAGGTTCGAAACAATCGCATCTAATATCCCAGATTACGCAATCAGGTGTTGAGGTTTATTTTTTTGTTTTGTCTAATTAAAAAAATATAACAATAATTTGCAAAATATGTAATAATAATTATACACCAATTTTTACAAACCAAACGTACCAACCGCTTTGGTATCAATTTTGATCCCTGTTTTGTTTACTTTCGTTCATTCCATGTAGAGTGACGTCATTAAACATGCGTTAAATTGAATTTTGGTGGTGGCATTTGTATGGAAAAATGTAACATTTAATGTTGCGTTTTGGACTAAACGCAAAAATGCCTCCGAAACGCAAAACGCAGGCTCACCATGAACATGCTATTATTACCCATTTCCACATTAATTCTCAAAGCACAATTTTTTACTAGAGCTCTCGATTTTTTTGCACATTTTCGAGTAGCCCAAACAATTGTTGTTCAAATGCTCGAACAGTCGTTTGTTTGTTTGTTTGTTTGTTTAGTACCCGTATGTTTGTACGGACATTTGAACAATCGGTTATTTTGAAGTTTGTTTTTTTCTTTTGCTTATTATTCTTTTTTTCTTTCATGTAGTTTTTTTATTTTTGTTTTTCCGATACACATTTTTTTGTTCGTAAGCTCGAATGTTTGTACGGGCATTTGAACAACAAACGGGCTTCAAACAAAAACGATCATATCGAATTGCTCGATACCCCGGTAACTAGAGCAATTTTTTACTGAGAACATGTTGCCTTATAAGAAACCAAAAATTTCCGAAGTGTTGAATCAAAAACAGACAGCAAAAAAAGCTTATGTAATCCTGAAGAAGAGCCAGTACTTGGAGCAAGTTAACTCTGAACCAAACACAAACCCGCTATTGTATTGGAAGGTAGATACCGGAAATCGTATAATTATTATAACAAATATAAAACACATATGTATTTATTCGAAACCATAATTTTCGCTTCAGGTGTTAGAAAATCAGCTGGTTTCTGCCTAGTCCTGCAAAAATTTTTTTTTCGTATCACGGCATCATCTGTAGAGTCTGAACGCATGTTTACTAAAGCTGGTTTAATTGTAAGTGATGGGCGGTCGAGTTTAAAACCAAAAAAGTCGATGTATTATTATTCTTACAAAAAAATTTATATGAATTGTAAAATCAGTTGGTATCTTTAAAAGTAATAGTCCAGTTAGTCGAGAACGTAAACCCGTGTACCGTGTCAGCTGATCCAACCTATTCAATGGGATTTGTATGTAAACGATTATTCAACGACGGACGACGCAGATGCCCGTACCGCAGAAATCAAAATCGTTTTGATTTTGCACGTAAGAACGTGTCAGCTGATCGCTCGCGGGATTGCAAGGTAGAAGGGTTGCCGACTGAACATTATTAAATATTTGAACAGTAATTTTTACAGCGTTATGCAACTAACTAAACAAGATTGTAAAATGTTATCGAATATACATATATGTGTTCACATGGAAAAAATATTATGTCTACTTAAACGAACAATTTTTTATTACTTAAATTTTTAGAAAGAAAGGAAAGAAAACTTTTATAAATTTTTTTTTTCAAATCCCAAACAAAATGTAAATATATAAGTATATAAATTAACTAGCTGACCCGGCAAACTTTGTTCTGCCCGAAATAGATTTTTTTATTAATTTCATTTCAAAAACTGTTTTTTACACCGGTATTATTCCTAATAGAAAATTAACGATTTTTCACTACTTCATTGTGTATACAACTTCAAAAATATATAATTTTAGTATTCAGTCTAAGGCTGCACGATACACAACATTTTTAGTTTTCTGTCCCGGAGCGTAAATAAATAGCGAGGACGGTTTTCCAAGACGGGAACACGCCACATAGAGCTGATCTTATGAAAAGCATGGCATTTCTAGGTTTATGCCCCATACTTCCAACGACGGCGGGGTGTAATAAGGCCCCTTGAAATAATGCCTTTAAGGCCTTATATCGCTATCGATTGAGAAATAAAGCCTTTATTAAGAATAAGGTCTTATTTCACTTGAAATGTGAAATAAGGTTCTAAAGGTCTTATTTATTTTGTGGCAAGTGCCTGGTATAGGGGACGACGACCAAAAAAGGCTAATAATCGATACCAATTTTTCGAGTTGAAATGGCCGCAAAAGTACTGTAGACCGGGCCATAGATATTACTCCGAAAAGAGAATTCTATTGGCTGAGGGTTATTTTTTAAAAGCGCGGCCGAAGGCCGCCTACGCGGGATCGACATTAAAATTTTTGACATATCGTACCACACCCCGCCTACGCTGAAGGGTGTACTACGCGCAAGGACATCACCGTGGCGGTAGCCACGGTTAGGGCACACGTCCGGACGGATGGCGGAGCCCAGGGTTATTTTTTATTAGCGCGGCCGAAGGCCGCCAACGCAAAAAAGTGTTCTGCGCAAAAGCACAGTGGACCGGGCCATAGATATTACTCCGGAAAGAGAAGATAAAAAAAAACTTTTGCGGAGAACACCTTTTGCGTTGGGGGCCTTCGGCCGCGCTTATAAAAAATTCTCTTTCCTGAGTAATATCTATGGCCGGTCCACAGTGCTTTTGCACAGAACACTTTTCTGCGTTGGCCGCGCTAATAAAAAATAACCCTGGGATACGCCATCCGTTCGGACGTGTGCCCTAACCGTGGCTACCGCCACGTTGATGTCCTTCAGCGTAGGAGCCTTCGGCCGCGCTTATAAAAAATAACTCTGGGCTACGTTATCCAAGTCCGGTCGTGTGTCACAGCCGTGGCTACCGCCACGATGATGTCCTTCTGTTATTTATTTTATTATTTGCTCATTGGAATTCTCATAAGTTCTCGCGTAAATAAATAAAGGAGCTATTGGACATTTCAAAAAAGGCCTAATTGCGTTTTAAATGTGAAATAAGACCTTTTTTTTGAAAATGACAAAATAAAGGCTTTATCTCACTTTGGTTGCGATATAAGGCCTTAAAGGCCTTATTTCAAAAGGCCTTATTACACCCCGCATCCAACGACTACCCTTGTGACCTATTAATTGTCATCGCAAATGCAAGTTTCACTGGGAACTGCATACGTTTGAATTGGAAGGGCAAATCTGTTGAAGAAAACGGAATCCGGGGAGGTAAGCATTCCTCTCCCTTGAACGGGCCTTTCAAAATGCTTGCCAGGCCTCTCCTGCAACCCTGTTAGATATATTCAGCCTCAAAACTTTAGTACGTATGGGAGGTGCAATGCCCCATTTTTCGATAAATCTTTTTTTTGGTGAACATGGTATTGATATCGTATATCTGCATAGTTATTTTTGTGTACATGCCATGAACCCTTTTAGGGATATTTAGCCTTAAAAATTAAGAACGCATGGGAGGTTTCACGCCACCATTTCCCAAAACCACTGTTCTTTTCATAAGCATGCTTGATATCGTTAATCCCCTAATCAATTTTCAGGTCCCAACCTTAAACGCTTTTATAGATTTCAGCTTGAAAAATTAAGTTTGCATGGGAGGTGCCACGCCCCGTTTTCCGATAACCCCCACTTTTATGCGTGGAAATGATTTTGATATCATTTAGCTCTATACCAATTTTCAGCTCCCTATCTTGAACTCCTTTAGAGATAATCAGCTTGAAAAATTAAGGTTATATGGCAGGTGCCACACCCCCTTTTCCGATAACCTACACTTTTATGCGCAAAAATTGTTTTTATATCATATAGCTCTGTACCAGTTTCCAGGTCCCTGCCTTAAATCCTTTTAGATATTCAGCTTAAAAAATTAAGTATGTACGGGAGGTGCCACGCCCCCTTTTTCGATAACCCCCACTTTTATGCGTGAGAGTGGTTTTAATATCATTTAGCTCTATAGCAATTTTCAGGATCCTGTCATTTATTCTTTCTGATATATTCAGCTTCCAACGCTAAGTATGTATGGGAGGTACCACGCTCCCTTTTCGTAAAACTTCTATTATTTTGCGTTAATATGGAATTGTTATCGTTTATCTCCACACCAATTTCCAACTCCTTACCTTAAACAATTTTAGAGATATTTAGCATGAAAAATTAAGTTTGTATGGGAGGTGCAACGCCCTTTTTCGTATTACTTCCATTATTTTGCGTTAATATAGAATTGTTATTGTTTATCTCCACACCAATTTCCAAGTCCCTACCTTAAACAATTTTAAAGATATTCAGCATGAAAAATTAAGTTTGTATGGGAGGTGCCACGCCCCCTTTTCTGATAACCCCCACTTTTCTGCTTGAGAAGTGTTTTGATATCACCTACCTCTATACCAATTTTTAGCTCCCTAGCTTGAACTCTTTTAGAGATAATCAGCTTTAAAAATTAAGATTGTATGGGAGGTGCCACGCCCCTCTAATATTTTTTAATTTTTTCTTCGCGGGGTAACAAGAAACAAACCCCCCTAAGGAAGTATTTGATTTGGTTCAGCCGTTTTCAAGTTTTAGCGTTACAATTAAAACTAAATCATTTTTATATATATAGATAACAAGATAATAGCTTTGTTCAACAACTTTACATGCATATACTTGCAAAAAGAGCGTCAGTGGCAAATTAAGAGTAAAAACGAGAAAAACAGAAAATTATCAACCAAAGTTATTGAACACAAGATACTAAACATTCGCAAGAAAACAGCTGATACGCTGTTCTCACAATTTGATTTTAGGTTAGGTTGTAATTGAATTTTTGAAATTTGGAAATGAATGGAAATAACTGAATTCGGAAAACAAAAATCTACTTTGGATATTCCACAACATCGTCAAGATTCCTTTTTGCGCTAATTTATTTAGTACGCAATTAGAAATTTTGTGATTAAAATGTTTGCATATTTCCAATTGAAATCTTTGTAATCATATATTTTTGACACTTTTATTTTTTTTAAGCTGCGATCAGTTGCGAGTAAAAGTTTTACTTGCAGCTTTTATCAACTCTCTCGAGGTCTTAGTCTCTCAGTTTGGCTCTATTTTGCTAATTTTTTGGGTTATTGAACATAAATTCGTAACTATTCGTAAAAAAATATAAAAATGTTGAGATATTGAACACTCCTAATAAATGAATATATTACTGAAAATTAAAGCAAAAATTGTATTTATCCACATATGATGGCTGTATTTTCGTAATTGATAACTCTTGGTGGTTTTCTTGTGCAACTTTTCTACATTAAAAAGTTATAAATTGCCACAATAGATCTGAGTTTCTGTAACAAAATCGGGGAAAGTGTCAATTAATACATTAATACGATCCACACTTTGTCACCACGTATTTATACTAGAAAATATAAGAGTTACAGAAACTCAGTACAGATATCTTAATTAAAACACATTTTTGTGAGAATCTTGTTGCTTCCCAATATATATTTTTTTTGTAATTTTTTTTTTGTAAATTTAATGTTCTGACTGTGTTTTTTGTTATTTTATGTTTTAGCCCTTGATAACTATCACCAAGGTGTGATGGAAATATATTGGGCAGCAACAGAATTACAACAAAAATATGTTTTAATTACCAACTAAGCCAGAAAAAAGTAACTAACTTAATAAAAAAAAGTCGTCAACGTCAACTTTAAAAACAATTAAATTAATATTTTCTTGTAATTTGGCAAATAATACCACTGTTGTGTATTGAAGAGTAATCCGGATAACACTTTGAAGATTAGTAAAAATCTTGTTTGTTCAAAAATGACTAAATGGCAACAAAGAAATGACTAAATGGTAAACAAATTATATATATATATATGTAAATATGTGTGAGTAAAACAGCTGATCACTCCGTTGCCCTGGGCGTTCAAAAATCCTAAAAATTGCATACGGGCGTTTGCGTCAGCGGGCGGACCACACGTTCTCGACTAACCGGACTATAAGGCAGCGAAAAATAAATGGATTTGAAAAAACATATTCACAGCTATTCTACAATCCATCGGAACTTCGAACTCGGCGACGCCGACTGCTACGACAAAACGAAAGTGGTATTCTGGTTTACGACGTTTCGAACATAAGTGTTGTTAAGTGTTAAACTATGTTCGAATCAGTGTTAGGTAGCGTTTTTGCGAAATCATATGTATTTTTTTAAAGCACATTTGTATTTTTGACAGCAAATTTATATTTTCATTAAGTTTTAGATTAAATTGTCAGAAAGAATATATTAAATGGTTAAGAAATGAATTCCATTGCTGCAGCAGCTTTTCAGTGGAAAAATAAATAGAAGAACAAAGGAATTTGGACATTAATTTTAATTCAATTTTTTTAAATATTGCCTTCTATTATAAAAAAAAAAAAGTGCCAGCATATATGAAAACGGCATTTATAGAATACTGTCACCAAGTTTCATGCGAGAATACTTGGTAATTCGGAAATTAACACCGGCTAAGCTTGGATAGAATGAACCAATTTTATTTATTTACAAACTACTGGGAATTTTTCAGTGAAACTTTCAGGAAATGTTCTTTGGATGATAATTCATCTACCTTTAACGCTTTCAACTATTGTTAAATTATAATAGGAGTGTTTTATTGGACACTTCTCTGCTGGCTTATACTCGATTCTGCTCTCTTAGCTGACAGTTTTCATACAAAATGTTAGAGACCTTTAGAGACCTTTAGAGAGTATGCCAACTACTCATTAATCTGGTCGTACTGATTAAGTTTAGTGCAGCCAAGTTTTGGTTATTTTATGCCAGTTTTTCTATTGTGAATTCTATTGTGAACAATGCAGATCTAAGGAGGTAGGCACATGAGCGATTCAGAAACTACTTTTTTTTTTTTATTTATAAAAGTAGTGTAATGTCAAAATCAAAGCGAATTCACATCATAGCCCAATAGAAATGGGCGAGACCCAAGTAAATTCAGATTTTAACCAAGGCGAAATATCATTTTGACATTACGCTCTACCAATTTCAATTACAAAATTCATAGGAAATTTCTGATTTCACCTATGCGCCTACCTTCCAAGATCGTCCCTGATTGTGAGGTAAATTGCGAACTGTCAAACAAAAAAAAAAATATTGAGAGTTGAATTGAATTTAAAATGGCTGACGAAAAATCGTAAATTTCCATTTGTTGTCTTTTTATTAATTTTAAATTTGCTAATAATTTTATTTTTTCAAAGAAAACGCAAAACATGGACTGTGGTGGAGACGAAGGGATTGCTGAAGTGCTATTTGGCACGAAAAGATGAGTTCCTGCACTTGAGGAAAAAGCGGAATGCATATGCCCATATACTGGAAGATATGCTTTCACAAGGCCTCACCGTAAGTTCGATATATTTATTAATTAAATTCTTGCAATAAAAAAATGTTTTTATTAAGGATTCCTCTACTACAGTGATAGCGCTGGAGAATAAAATGCGCACTTTGTTGTCCGCATATAAATCCGCTAAAGACAACGCAAGTAGGACGGGCGCTTCTCCATGCATTGCTCCATTTATGGAGGAAATGGACGAAATTTTCGGCACCAGTATACTGGTCACAAGCGTTCCGACTCTCAGTGTAGGAATCTGTAGGGCTCGGGCATTGCCAGTGGATACAACATCAGCACCATCAACATCAAAAGCAACACCATCAACACCAACATCAGCACCATCACCATCACCACCAACATCAGCACCATCAACATCACCACCAACATCAGCACCATCAACATCACCACCAACATCAGCACCATCAACATCACCACCAACATCAGCACCATCAACATCACCACCAACATCAGCACCATCAACATCACCACCAACATCAGCACCATCAACATCAAAAGCAAAATCATCAACACCAACATCAGCACCATCACCACTAACATCAGCACCATCACCATCAGCACCATCACCTTCACCAGCAACATCAACACCATTTCCATTATTAATACACCCAACACAGTCAATGATATCACCCTCAATACCATCACCATCCATACCATCACCGTCAACACCCTCACCGTCAACACCACCACCATCATCAGTACCACCTAAGCGTTATAGGAAAACAGCGAAGGAAAGGTACTATGCAGAAAAATTAAAAATTAAAAGAGAGAAGCTGGAGGAGAAGAAACGTTTTCACGATTTGATCGTGGAAACGTTAAAAGAAACAGAGGCCAAAAAATTAGAAATTTTAAAAAATAAGTGGTGTATGTAAGTGTAGCTTTAAGGTAATTTTTTTTTTTTATTTTTCTTTTTTTAGTTTATATGTTTGAAACATTCTTTTTTTAACTAATGTAAATATGTAAATAATTTAATGTAAAAAGGTAAATAATTTTTTTGAAATATGTAAATATGTAAAAAAAATTTAAATGAAATATTTTTTTTGTTATGTAAATATGTAAAGAATTTTTTTAAATGAAATATTTTTTTTTTTGTTATGTAAATATGTAAAACAAATTTAAATGAAATATTTTTTTGTTATGTAAATATGTAAATTTTTTTAAATGAAATATTTTTAGTTTTTTTTATGTAAATATTTAAAGATTTTTTTTAAATTAAATTTTTTTTGTGTAGTTTTGCTATGTAAGGATTTTTTTAAATGAAATATTTTTTTTAATTTCTCTTAGCAATGAATGCCAATATATATATTTTTTGTTTTTTTTATCAGTAAATGCTGCTGTAAATATGTAAAAAATTTTAATGCAATTTTAATGCATTTTTTTCAATACTATATGAATTTATTAGCAATGACTGCTGCAACCATTTGCTATCCATTAAGTGCTGTGAAATGAAATGTGAAAACATATTTCTAAAGAAATTTTTTTTTATTACCGATGGATGTAATTTTTAATCCATTTGTTTAGTACCTTTTTAAAGGAATGATCTATACAAACGTGTTCATCTAGTCAAATAAAAGATATTTTTAAATATTTTTAAAATACTTGTTAATTTAATAAAATAAATTTATTTTTTATTTTCATATATACACATTTATACAAACATAAAGCTATATTAAATTTTGCTCTTGCAAATACTGAAACAGTATGTCTCGTCTATTAACACTTGATGGGATGTTGTCTTCGATGGGTTCTTGTTCCACATGATCATTTTGAGCATTATTTTCGAAATCTTGTGTAATCTCAGGATTTACATCGTCAAATATCAAGCATATATTATGAAGAATACAAGCGCTGACAATAATGTTTATAGCTAAATTTAAATTAATCTGTTCCGTAAAATGTAAAAGTCTCCTAAAACGTGTTTTAAGTAAGCCAAAGGCATTTTCTACAACAATACGAGTAGTTGAATGTAATTTGTTGAAATTTCTTTGCCGCGCACTTAAATTTCCGTAATCCTTGAAAGGCGGCACCAACCAACTTGTAGACGGATAAGCAGAATCTCCCAAAATAAAATAATTGCTGCCAAATAAACGATGGGGGTGCGAATGCGCTTCAGCAAAAATATTAGACCTGCGAAGAACCCTACTGTCATGGAGTGATCCAGGTTCGCCACAAGTGACATCGGTGAATTTTTTATCCGCATCCACTACTGCTTGAAGAACTAAGGAGTAGGTATGCTTTCGGTCAAAATACATTTCCTTATTATCCTTTGGTGCTTTTATGCGGATATGTGTACAGTCTATGGCCCCAATGACACCTGGCACACCACTCTTCTCTTGAAATTTTCTGTTCGTCTCCTCTGCAACAGTACCTTGTGGCCACTTTATGTACTCATGGCCAATTGATATTAAGAATGCAGAAACATTGTTTACAGTGCACCATGCAGTTGGTGATGACACTCCAAATAAATTCCCCAGTTGCCGAAATGTTACCGTGTTGCTGAGATACCAAATGTACAGATATATTTTTTTCTTTGGTGATATACTCTCTCTTCCTCCAGTATTAGTTCTTGGTTCAAGAGTGCTAGCATACCTCCCTGGAAGGAAAATTTTATGGGTTATTTTATGATCGATAATACTAAAATTGCATAAAAGGTACCTATTAAAAACTCCACAGTTGTACGTCGTAGTCTCATGTGAGCTCTAAACTCCTTTTCGGTGTATGAATCGATGATTTCGCAGAAATTTTCACATTTCTTATGATCTTCCCTTTCAGACTCCTCGGAACTTGAGGATTCGCTGCTTGACTCTGAGGATAAGTTGTCAAGAAGTGGCAATACGTCATCTGCACTCAGTAGTAATTCGTCAATTTCAAAATATTGGGACACCTAAAAAATAAATTGTACTAATTACAATACATTTTTACGTATATAAAATATTTTCATACCAAATTTTCTCGTTCATTTGCCATTTTCCACGTTATCTCAAATTTTTTGTATTATTTAATAAATTCCTGTTTTGTCCTTCAATTGTTTTGTCGCTTTAAAGTTCGTTCGTTGAATGTTTGATCAAAGTCTTTGAAAAGTGTCCAAATTGAAGAAGAACGAGAAAAAGGAGAAAATCCATACACTTTTTTTCGATTCCATTACTTCAACGAACGGACACATTTGGTTTGTTTTTCAGTGCTTCCAAGTTTATTTGTTTTTATACCAGTGTTGTTTTTTTCGCAAGTCTCTAAGTCCTGCCCAATCGAATACTACTAATATTAAAGTTCTCCAAAATGAGAATTCTGCTGGCTGAGGTTTTTTTTAAAGCGCGGCCGAAGGCCGGTGACGCAAAAAAGTCTTCTACACTCACACTGCTTTAACAGGGAATATCTCTCGCACTATAATCGTCCGGCAGGAGGGACTTTTTTATGATCAGTGGTAGGATCGTGGTTCATTATACAAGTTTTCTCTTAACACCAATGTTACATTATTGCGATTCCCACCTTAACCATTAGTAATTTTGGACTGGAGTCATTGAACGCAATGGCAATGAAAATGCCAACTTTAGTGAAAATAACATTTACAGCTTATTCCCACAAAGTTTCATGCGAAAACCTCTTGCAGTTGGTTTGTTTTACACTATTTATTGTAATATGTTATACTGATGCAATCCATGGATGCCGCTCCACACTGTTCGCATATAAACAAATTTTTATGGATCACAAAACATAAATGAGTTGAATTTTTTGAAGTGAGCCACCTAAAATTTTTTCGACGGTCATGTATTTTAATGAAAGTGGGTAGTATGGCTCACAACGCTTAAACAAAAATATGTATTTAACAATTTTTCGAAATTCGAATTATTTTCAAAGTTATAGCTATCAACACTTTTCGAAGTTCCTCAGTTTTTGCCGATTTTCTCACGATTGGTCAAACCGATTTTGCTAAATTTTTATATATATATAAAAGATGATATCTTCTAGCAAACTGCATTTCTTATTTTTGCAAATAATTTTTTTTGCAAACATTATTCGCAAATTTTATGTTCTGGACCGCGGTCGGATGTCGCTTTTGTATGATGTTGTTGGGCATTCCATTAGTAACTATTAGCAAAAAAAAATTTTGGGGCACTTTAACGGCGCGGGAATTACTTACATTTTTTACAGACTTATTTTCGTATGGAATTTTTTTTTTTTACTTACTGAGTACTACGAATAATTAATTAAAGCATGCATAACTCCCGCTCCCTTAAAGTGCCCCAAAAATTTTTTTTTGCTAATAGTTACTAATGGAATGCCCAACAGCATCATACAAAAGCGACATCCGACCGCGGTCCAGAACATAAAAATTGCGAATAATGTTTGCAAAAAAAATTATTTGCAAAAATAAGAAATGCAGTTTGGTAGAAGATATCATCTTTTATATATATATCAAAATTTAGCAAAATCGGTTTGACCAATCGTGAGAAAATCCGCGAAAACTGAGGAACTTCGAAAAGTGTTGATAGCCATAACTTTGAAAATAATTCGAATTTCGAAAAACTGGGCCAAACGTATTTTTTTTTTGTTGTTGTGAACTATACAAAAAAGTTTCAGAAAGATAGTACAACTTCGAAAAAAAGTGGCCCACTTCAGAAAATTCAACTCAAATGCAAATTTGAGATCCAGGTTGCGATCCATCAAACCATGAATATGTACATATCGTGTAGAAGGAATTTTGTGATTCGCCAGGACGCGTTAAGCATGAACGGACATAGAAAGTGAGCACGCTTCTTCGATTTGTTAGTTTCTCGTGCAAATGTTTGTAAATCATGTCGGATAGCGATATTTTAAATCTTTAAAAAGACAGTCGGGCATAAATTCTTAAAGGAGTACATCCTGGCACAGAAATTATGCCCGAGTTGTGCTACCCACTCATATTACATCATCGTAGTAATAATACACATTTAAGATTATTTTCAGAAGCTTTTATTAAACAATAATATATATTATATAAATATAATATCTATATATATAAAAATCTCATGTAACATTCTTTGTGCGGGATAAACTTTTAAACTACTGAACCAATTTTGATAATATTTGGTAATAACATGTAATTGTGCTCCGATTGAGTAGTCAAATAGTTTTTATTTAAATTTTTGGTCAAACAGCGTAAATTTATTTAAAAATGTGTAAAAAACCAACCAAAATTAGCTTTATACGGCCATAAATCAAAACCGGATCAACCGATTTAAATATATCTTCTTCGAAATGAAACTTTGAACCTTTTACTAAAGTTCTGCATTCAGAAAATTAATAAATTCTCTTTTTAAATAACAAAAATATTATAAAGAATAGTATCAATTTTTGAAAAAAGAGTCATGCGCATGGTTGGTCGCCACAAGCAGAAGACAAAACAACGAGAACAATACATACCTACGTACATATGTACATAAGCAAAGAAATGACACAAAGATACATACATACATATGTATATACGACCAAAAGTAAAGCAAACGTTTTACGTGCAAATGGTAGGTTCGATTAATATTAAAATACTAAAATATTATTACTAAAGTTCTGCATTCAAAAAGTTAATAAATTCTCTTCTTAAATAACAAAAATATTTTAAAGAATAGTATCAATTTTTGAAAAAAGAGTCATGCGCATGGTTGGTCGACACAAGCAATCGGTAGAGCAGAAGACAAAACAACGAGAGCAATACATACCTACGTGCATATCTATTTAAGCAAAGAAATGACACGAAGATACATACATACATATGAATATACGACCAAAAGTAAAGCAATTCTTTTAACCCTAATCCTCTAAAGTGAGCCTCTCAGTCTCACTTTAAAGTTTAAAAACGAATAATTCCTAAACCAAAAAAGCTTTTTGCTTAAAATTTTGGGTATTCCTCCATTTGTGTTCATAAATTATGAAATAATGTTGATCTTTGGGCTATTTATTTATTTTAACCATTTTTTTTTGCAATCGTATAAAATTGTAACGAAAAACCGAAAGTGTGCCTCAAAGACTCACCTTAAGTATCTTTATCGTAATAAGCTTACATTTCTAGAATTCAACTAAATTTTGAATCCGTTGTTTACAAGGTTTATCCAGTGAGGTTTTTGCATTGTTAACTCACCATACTTCCCCCGGATTTTGGTGAATTCGTCGTATTTCACCATAGATCTATAGATCATATGATGTCATAAAATTATGGAGAACGGTAAAGTGAGCAATATCAAAACCATTAAAATCTTATCATTTTCTGTTTACTGAGATTCTAAATTACGGAAAAGATGCGTTCAGATAGAGAAACGAACGATCGTCTGCTTTTATGCGTCAGTAATTTCACCACGAACGTTGCGTTTTAAAATTTTTAAATTTGATCGCGGAAAATATAACTTATTCTATGATGCCTTCCTGCCTTGACAAATTAATCAGCTACGCCGGGTTCGATGTTATAACGTCTTACGTTTATTGCTTCTAGTTTTCTTCTGATTCTTAAAGTTAACTTAACTTAAAACCTAAGTTGGGGAAGCCTTCGCCGCCGTCGCCACTGCAGTCGGGCTTGCAGCGTAAGTTTTACCCGCTGCCAACGATATTCGGTGATGTCGCTGCCGCTACCGATATTTGGCTACTTATTGATCGCTGACTAAGCGCATCTCACGGTGCGAGGCGTTAACTGCAGTGAATTGACTGTCTTCATTAGCCGGTCTTATTTCATCAACGTTCGATTTATTTGGCGTATGCTGACTAAGCGAATCACACGGTTTGAGGTGTTTATTGTTAACCGCGGTGAATTCGCTACCTGTGCAATAAGCCGTATCTTTTTACATCGATATTTGTCGTCAACATAACAGTTGTAGTATTGTATTAAGCGGATGTTATGCAAACAATATTTATAAAGGAATTCTGCTGACGATTAAACGTTTTGGGTTAACTCCTCCCTTCCTAAGTGAGGGTCGTCCGCGATCCTCTCAGTGATTTTTCGTATGGCAGCTTCCTCGTCTTCTTTGTGCTGAGTCTTTTTCGAATACTGAGAGCCAGCCATGTTATTAACAATACGGTAATTGCCGTTACTACGACGACAAAAGCCGTTGTTTTAAGACTGATTTCTCGTCTCAAGGTATTTATGTGGTTGATGTTCTCCACGTTCATTTCCTGTAGGTAGCTTAGACTCAGGGACTCCAGGTGCCCTACTAGATTTATCTTCTGGGCAGTCGGCGTCCCTGGAGTGCGTTTTATGGCAGCATTTCTGTTCCGGAATTCAGTGCCGTTTATTATCACCTGTTGTTCGAATGTTAACAGGTAGGTGCCTTTAACGGTTCTCGAAATTCCGCTCTCGCCCTTGATTTCGGCCGTATCATTGTTTATTATGATTATCCCGTCATCGATCTCATTGATGCCCTTGTTATGGTTAGCGGTGGTTGAGCAATTTGCTATCTCTCCTGCGACCAGCTGTTTACCGCAAGTAGTGGTATTTAATATTTGACAAAAAATATCGAATGTTGATTTTTCGCATTTCACGGCGTATGTTTTGCTTCCGCAATCGGCTATAATGTTTGTGTCCCCGAAGTGAAGTACTAGCCCTTGATGCGGCACAGCGAAAAGGCTAATCTTCCTACACACTATCTTAGGTATTGGGTACTTTATAATAAAATACAAATTTTCCTTATTTTGTAAAACCTTAATTCTAGACATTCCGATTATTTCTAATGTTGTTACATTGGTTGAGTGCTCGTTGATTATTTTGTTTACATCGGTACCATCTAATATTACTGGGCTAACTACGTTTAGTTTGGCTAAAGCTATTGCATTAATGACAGACTGTAATTCGATTGTCATTATCCTGTTCCTTGCTAGGAGCGTTTCGTATAAATGGCCTGTATCTATTTGCTCCTTTTTGACATTGGTTATAATTTTGTTTATTTTATCTGTAATTTCTAAAATTTTTTGCTGAACATGGGTGTTTATCCTATATTGTTTGTTGTTTGAGTCAACGAGCATATCCTGTGTCATCTGTAGTCTCTGGTGGTCGTCGAAATCAGGGGTTCCGGCAATAACCTTCAGTGCCGTACCTAGAAAATTTAGACTTCGTGCTTGTCGGTGGTGAATATCGACAGTTCGTAGTAGTGTTTCTATGTGCCCTGTATCCGAGTCTAATAGTGTTCTCATGTGTGACTGAGGGAATAAAGCGATTAGAGATTTCGTCTCATCCTTCATTGTTGCGTACAATGTCAAGTTTGTAAAGTGCGTCAGGTAGCCGTAATGTTCCCATACTATTGCTTCTCCGTCCGAAATCGGAATGTAGTTGGCGTTGGTGTAGTCCGTGAGTTTTTCCATCGCGGCGGTCGTCATCATAAATGCCATTGTCATTATCCTACAATTAAAATAAGTATTGATTAATGGGTTAGTCTATCAGGGGGGCCGAAGGTTGTCCTTATGGACTCTCCTCCCCTTTATAAGAACGGTGGTACCCAGGTCCTGTTCAACTATTTCCTCTACATATAAAGCTGAAAGTTTATTGCCTAGTCTTCGATTAGCCCTCACCAGGACCTTATCACCAGCGTTGTACGTCCTATTTTGACGGTCCTTATTGTGATACTCGCGATCCATAGCCTGCGTTTTTTTGATACGGTTCCGAATTGATTCCGTAATGTTGGCCGTACCGGAATGAAGGATGTCGATTGGTTTCGTGTTGGTTACTGAATGAATGGATTTATTATACTCTATAGTGGCCAACAAAATCAAGTCAACGGTGTCGCTGAGATTTCGTTCGAGTTTCAGACACCTTGCTATCTCTGCCAAAGTGCTGTGGAAACGCTCTACCTGCCCGTTTGAGGTACTGTGGAGCGGGGGAGCATTCACAATTTTTACGTTATTGTAATTCAGCAGTATTGACCTTATGGTATGTGAGTTAAGTGACTTTTCGTTATCGCAGTATATTGTCTTGACGTTAGGGAAAATGTTTATAAGTTGTAAAATTGTTGGTTTCACATCGATTATTGTTCTAGATGAGATTTTCTGTACTATAGCAAATTTTGAAAACTTATCGACACAAGTCAGAAAGTATTTTTGGTCCGTAGAGAAAATATCTACGTGTAATATTTCCCCAGTGGTAGATGGTATCGGTGTTGGTGCGATAACATGCTTTTCTGGGTGTCGGACATATTTTGACTTTGAACAGATCCGGCAATTGGCCGCTACCTCTCTTGCTTTTTTATCCATCTTTGGAAAAAAATATTCGGCCAGGATCTGTTTTACATTCTCTTGTGCCGCCCTATGTGCTCTGTTGTGTTCGGCTACGATAATTTCATGTTGGTCATCTTCGTTAAAGATATCCGCGACCATTTTCTCAGTATGGCGAAATTTCACATTGGGGTAAAGTTCCACGAGTCGGTGTTGGATTTTTGCCAGAACTGGTAGGCTGCAATGAATTGCATTAACCACACCGTCATTAATAACCTCTTGTATTGTTTTTAAAAGCGATTCTACGTCACAAAATGAAATTACATGCCTCGTCTTTGAACTAAAAATAATAAAAGTCTGCTTTGAAGGGCTTTCACCCTCCTGAAGTATTATCTGATTTCTGAAGTAATTCACAGGTTTTCCCACTGTTTCAATGGTGTAGGTAAGCGATTCCTCGCTATGTATGGTTGCGCAGTCAGAACTTGTTTTCATTTCAACTTCCATCATATTCATGTGCTGTCTCGACAACGCGTCGGCGACATGATTTTCTTTCCCTGGTTTATAAAAAATCTTCGCGTTAAAGCTTTCTATGAGAGATTTCCAGCGTTTGATTTTTGCGTTCGGATTTTTATCTGAAACTGCGAATGTCAGAGGTTGGTGGTCGGTGAAAATGTTGAGCTGATTTACCCCATACAAATAATTTCTCAAAGTATTGAGAGCCCAAACAATTGCTAAAAGTTCTCTCTCATTTGTTGCCAAATGTTCTTCCCTATCTCTGAGTGTTCTTGAGATCATGGTTATTGGTTTCTTCTCCTGAGAAAGCACAGCGCCTAGACCTCTAGAAGATGCATCGGTCGTCAGGTCAAATTGCTTAGAGAAGTCAGGATAGGTTAATGTGACGTCTTCCGACGCAAGAATTTCCTTAAGTTTGTTGAATGCTTCTACACCCTCTGGTGTTAATTGGACTTTAATTTTTTTTGACTGGGCGGCACTCGCTTTGCCATTTTCTCCCTTAAGGAGATCAGTGAGTGGTTTTGCTATGCTGGCAAAATCTCTGTTAAACATCTGTAGTAGCTGGCTAATCCCAGGAAGGAGCGAAGTCCTCGAAGTGTTGTTGGCTGCTCATAACATTTTATGCCATTAACCTTTTCGGGGTTCGTTTTAATACCCGCTCTTGATACCACAAAGCCTAAGTAGTCAACTTCAGTTTTAAAAAATTTTGATTTCTCTACTGATACCCTCAATGCGTCTGCCCGATACTTTGCGCAAATTGATTCAGCAATGGAACCGTCGTGGGTCATAATAGTTTTATTTGTGAGGAGAGTTAATTTCTTCTCCACCTCATCGAAGTATTTTAGAACCGAAAGGCTGCCCTGACGAAGGGTAGAAAGCTCCTGTTCTATAAGGTATATCGGTCGCTTGTCCGCGTATGTGAAGTCCAGTCTCGCAATAATTGCGTCGAAATTAAGAACTGTATTGAACGAGGCCAATACGGCATCAGCGGATCCTTTCAGTTTGTTTCTAATTATCCCTACAGCTTGGTAATGCCTCGAGCTACCCCGATATTCCCGAAATACCTCATACGCTGTGTGGGCGGCTTGGCGCCATGAAACGTAAGTGCTGATTTGTCCATCGAACTCCGGCAAAGATTTCACTAGATCTAAAGGCTCTTCACATTTAACCCCTGGTATGATTTTCACCGGCTCAAAAGTTTGTGGTTTTTTCTCCGTTTTTGTACTCATAACCTGTTCTGTAAGTCGGTCTATTTTCTGTTCGAAAGCTTCTTGCTGTTGTTTCAGTGCGGCAGCGACAGCAGCCTGCACTAAAATCGTTATTTGGTTCGCATCCATTGTGTTCCTTGTCCCTGAAACCTGCAAGTTACTTATTCTGTCTAACAGCTCTTCTAAACTGTTGTCAGTATTACTCATCAAACTGTTATAAAATGGGAAATAATAGCCTAGCTGAGACTCAAAACACTAGTTGATTTTTATTTAAGTTCCTCACTATCACTTTTTTTTTATCTCTTTCTACTAAAGCACTATTATATTTAGATTTAATCTTCTACACAGTCACTTTCTTTATTATGTTTTTTTTTCGAGCACTCAACTTACAATTTTAAGGTTTTCCATTCCATATTGTTATTTAAGTATATTATGTTATGTTAAGTATATTATCTCCGTGATCCTTCTGCGGGTGGGTATCTTATCGGTTGGGCGCCACTTATTCTATGATGCCTTCCTGCCTTGACAAATTAATCAGCTACGCCGGGTTCGATGTTATAACGTCTTACGTTTATTGCTTCTAGTTTTCTTCTGATTCTTAAAGTTAACTTAACTTAAAACCTAAGTTGGGGAAGCCTTCGCCGCCGTCGCCACTGCCGTCGGGCTTGCAGCGTAAGTTTTACCCGCTGCCAACGATATTCGGTGATGTCGCTGCCGCTACCGATATTTGTCTACTTATTGATCGCTGACTAAGCGCATCTCACGGTGCGAGGCGTTAACTGCAGTGAATTGACTGTCTTCATTAGCCGGTCTTATATCATGTTCAGACATATAAATTAATTAAGTCAATTGGGGTTGATTGAACATCTTTAGATTTGGTGTTCAGACATATTTAATTTACTTGGCCCATTTAACAGGTCGGCTCAAGATACATACACACATACACGCCGTGAGCTGAATATCAAACTCTCGTGACCTAAATGTCAAAATTGCAAGGAGGACGAAATAATTTGACATTCATCTCACAATTTTTACCAATCGTAAACACGAATGCATGTATAAAATAAGCAGAAATAAAAACAAATTTGATAGGTGATGAAGAAGAACAAGAATGCAGCTGATCTGACGAACCAACCTGTTTAGTGGACACTGACACTAATCACATTTCTCTTTTCATGACATTTCATTTTACTTATGAAACAAGCCTTTTAACAGGGTTGCATGCAGAATTGTTCTTCATTAACAACTCATTAATTTCTAATGAAGCATTAACTTGGTCAATTTTTGTATGGTAAATTGAGAATCATTGGGCTTGAAAATTGAATGGAGGCTCTTAATGTTCAATTAAGGTTGTGTCTGAACATAACATTATTTCATCAACGTTCGATTTATTTGGCGTATGCTGACTAAGCGAATCACACGGTTTGAGGTGTTTATTGTTAACCGCGGTGAATTCGCTACCTGTGCAATAAGTCGTATCTTTTTACATTGATATTTGTCGTCAACATAACAGTTGTAGTATTGTCTTAAGCGGATGTTATGCAAACAATATTTATAAAGGAATTCTGCTGACGATTAAACGTTTTGGGTTAACTTATATATTAGGGGCGCTCATATGAAATATTTATTCATATTCATTTGATTCCTAGTTTTCCTCATTGTCTGCACGAAAACAAATTTATAACAGATGTAATAATACCATTTATAATGAACATTCAACAACTACAAAAATGTGTGAAAATTGCAGTTCATTAATATCCCCTATTTTATGAAATTACCTTTTTATCTTTATATACTAAAAAAATTGTCATAAACCGTTATAAGAATGTATAAAAATGCTTCTGCATTCATTACTGCATAAATAAAAGTAAAAAACAAATACCAAAATAATGTGTTTCAAAATTTCCACATAGGTGAGCCTCAGAGTCTCACTTTCGGTTTTACGTAACTTTTCAAAATTCGGTGATTAGGGTTAAATGATACAAACGGATTCGATTGCATGCAAATGGAAGGTTCGATTAACATTAAAATGTTTTGGCTTTTTGAATTTCACTTTATTTTTAAATTTATTTACAATATCTGGAAAGGTAAGTATTTTCCTAATATTATGAACAATCATTTTTCTTTTACAACAGAAATGAAAATTGGAAAATTATTTTTAAAGTCTGACCTTAGATATCTATATATGTACCTATTTTTATCTATTTACGTATATCTGTAACCGAATTTTTCATACCCAAAACCTCTGGAGTGCTCTGGCCTTATATCATGTTCAGACATAAAAATTAATTAAGTAAATTGGGCTTGATTGAACATCTCTAGATTTGGTGTTCAGACATATTTAATTTACTTCGCCCATTTAACAGGTCGGCTCAAGATACATACACACATACACGCCGTGAGCTGAATATCAAACTCTCGTGACCTAAATGTCAAAACTGCAAGGAGGACGAAATAGTTTGACATTCAGCTCACAACTTTTACCAATCGTAAACACAAATGCATGTGTAGAATAAGCAGAAATAAAAGCAAATGTGATAGGTGATGAAGAAGAACAAGAATTCAGCTGATCCGACGAACCAACCTGTTTAGTGGACCCTGACACCAATGACATTTCTCTGATCATGACATTTCATTTTGCTTATGAAACAAGCTTTTTAACAGGGTTGCATGCAGAATTGTTCTTCATTAAGAACTCATTAATTTCTAATGAAGCATTAACTTAGTAAATTTTTGTATGGTAAATTGAGAATCATTAGGCTCATCATTAGGCATCATTGAATGAAGGCTCTTAATGTTCAATTAAGGTTGTGTCTGAACATAACATTAGAGTCATACATATCTCTATCTAAGTACATATATATATAAAAATCTCATGTAACATTCTTTGTGCGGAATAAACTTTTTAACTACTCAAACAATTTAATTAAAATAATTTTTCTTTTACAACAGAAACTAAAATTGAAAAATTATTTTTAAAATTTGACTTTACATATACATATGTATACCTATCTTTATATATTTTCGTGTATCTATAACCGAATTTTTCATACTCCAAACCTCTGAAAGTGCTCTGGCCTTAGATATCGTCGTACCATACGAAAACTAACATATTTAAAATTTCTGGCGAAAGCTATCAATAAAAAAATTCTGTACGAAAAGTAGAACATTTGGCTTTTGGCCGACGAAAAGTAATAAAATCGAGTTTTGGCTGACGAAAAGTAATAAAATCGACTTTTGGCTGACGAAAAGTATCAGTAATTATATACTGTTTTTACATTAAAATTGTTGTTGTTTAAACAAAATTGATAGTTTTCGTCAGCCAAAAGTGGATTTTATTACTTTTCGTCAGCCAAAATTCGATTTTATTACTTTTCGTCGGCCAAAACTTGAACTTTTTACTTTTCGTCAGCCACAAAAAATCTGATGTTAGTTTTCGTATGGTACGACGATATGTACTTCTCTATATCTACATACATCTATACATACATATATATACAAATCTAATGTCACAATATTTGTGCGCCTTTAAATTTAAAACTACTGAAACATTGGGTTTCATTAAGGTTATTAGTGTGGAGATAGAGAATACCAAAAACATGTGTACATACTTAGGAATTGTAACAAAATGTTTGTTAATAATATCTTTGAAGAGAATATAATAGTATGTATAATACAATGCCGCTGAAATAGCTCTAACGAGTTTTAAGGACGAGCTTATCTCCCTAATTTGAGGCGCATTCCTTAATTTTTGTTTTTTCCTACTAATTGAGTGGACCTACAGTTTATGCCGGCTCCGAACGCGGAATGCATTTTTTGTGGGAAGCATTTTCAGCGGTGACCGCTATTTCTGATTTCTAATTAATTAAATTTTGTTTTGGTGTTTGTCCGGACTGGGGATAAAACCCGAGACCTCTTTTATGGCAGGCGAGCCTTTCACACACTACACCACAGTGACCACTATTTGCCTTGAAATATATTTTGAAAATAGAAACCTTTGCAGTAATAAAAAATATGTTTTATCAGGATGGCGAAGCAGATCACAAAATAAAAGTATCTTTTATTTTCAATATCAAATCACTAATAAGATGATGATGACTGTTGATAACTGAAAGCCAATGCGAAGCTTGGCCGTGTATGCTAGTATATTATATAAATATTGCTAAAAAGGAAAATAAAGTTTATTATTAAATAAAAGTTCAATACGTTGAAACTCCTTGTACTTATTTGCCTCTATTCAGTCTATTGTACTAAAGCAAATTCCTTTTGTTCACTTATTTTGCAAAGAAAAGGCCAGCAGCATAGCTAAACCAAGCCCGTTTTGTATAATAATGTTGTATAAATTTAAAAATCATAGTTTAATTACATTAAATTGGTAATATTTCCAAAAATAATAACAATTTCTATTGCCTCAGCCACACAAAAGCTGTCGGAAAAAATCGCTCCGATTAACTGTCAAAAATCCGATCCATCGTGAACCAGAATGCGGAACTCCGAACTTCGAAAAAATCTGACGTTCATCGGACGTCAATCGAATTGCAGAATGCCATTTGATCCAATTCACCTCCGATGAAATGGGATTGTAATCCGGATGATTGATTATTGTGACGAATATAATCAGTTCAACTCACATCACTAATAATGGCTGAACACACTTCTAGGGAAACTGCCAGAACTAAGAAGAAGAGACCAGATAATTTCCAGTGTTGCCAGAATTTTCCAGATTGCGTTTGGCGGACTATATAAAGCGGCGAGTAGGCAGTCGTAACTTAACCGTAGAAGTGTTAAGATTATTACATCAGTCACCCTTACGACAATCGTAAAACATGATGGTCGTGACTATCGATAGTTTGACAGCTCTAGGCCATGGTAGTGATGGTCGAGTTCGAGATGTTATTAAGCATGTTCAAATTGGCGTGATTTACGCGTTATTTAGGCAAAATCGTTAAGTTTGTTCTCTCTGTATAATGCGCGGAACACAATTGCGACGGGTCAACGGAAAACGGGCCAACGGGTAGTGAACAGCTGATATTTTCCGTCGGAAAATCCGTCCGGGCACACACAATTGTGGCGGAAACTGATTTGACACAGGATGCACTAAATTATGGTAGTCGCAAATGGATTAATGCCAACCATGTGCACTCTTGTGTCAAAAGGCACAACAACCAACCAACAGTCGACCAAGAAGAGGAAGCATGTTTTGATGTGTTATGACCATGAACTATATGGATCCATATTTGACAGAAAAAATCAACTCTGATCATTTCACCCGTCGGAAAAATTAGAAATGGATCTAATTATTTTACCGCCGGAAAATTGACCGCCGACGGAATTTCCGTTGCCGCCGCAATTCTACGCAACAACGTACATTTCTGTGTGTTTTAATTTTGACAGTGGCTGACCGTCGCCCGTTATCCGTTGTCCCGTCGCAATTGTGTTCCGGGCATAAGATTGTTCTCTCTGTGTGATTTTAGCCTGGCAAATTTGCCGAGATGACGTTAGTGTGATATATTTCATGAATGAACAAATAAGAGATTGTGCACTCAGCGGTACCGCTATGCGTTCATCAAAAATTTGACAGAATCAGCTGATTTAGTGACGTAGGTACATAAATTCTTTTTCACCCAGTTTCGTTTCCGCTTATCTAAAAACTAAAGATTGTGTGCGATAAATGTGAAATTTATATTAAAAAACTATTTTATTTATATAAAGAAAAATGAAGTGCTGCGTATTTATTTGTGTGAATAATTGTTCAATAAAGGTATTTTTTGCATTGTACATTGTGTTTCTCGTCGATAACGTAGTTGATGGCGTACTAACCAAAATGGACCCAGTCTCACAGATGAATATTTTGCTGAATATGGCTGAATACACAATCTTCTTTATTTGAATCAGGGATAATTTGCCGAGCACAACAACAAAATACATGTGTTGTCAAATTCGAAGCTTCGGGAAATTTCTCACACTTCAACCCGTGATATCGCAAGTTTTATTCAATAGGGATTTAACTCAAAAAATTTTTTTTTTGGGAAAACGCAAACAAACTTTTATAATTTCAAAGAGTTTCCTTCTACGGCTAACTACAAAATCACTTTTATTTCCGCCATTTTTATCGTTTTGAGTATTTTATAAGACTAGACTCAAAGGCATGACCCAGTTATTGAAATATATGGCAAAATCCCAAAAATTGAAAATTTCGAGTTAAATCCCTATTGCATAAAACGTGCGATATGTGATATCGTGGCCGCTATGGTGCAGTGGGTAGAGTGATCGCCTGCTATGCCAGAGGTCTCGGGTTCAAAGCCCAGTCCGAGCAAATACCAACAAATTTTTCTAATTAGTAAAAATCCAATTGTTGGGGTTTTTAAGAGCAGCGGTCACCTCCCGGCAGTGGGCGGCATACCCTCCGAGTGTATTTCAGCCATGAAAAAGCTTCTCACAAAAAATGCATTCGCCGTTCGGAGCCGGCATAATTAGTAGGAAAAACAAAAAAAGAGCACACCTCGAATTTGAAGAGTAGCTCGGCCATGAAACTCGTCAGAGTTATAATAGCGCCATTGTATTATTATATTATGTGATATCATGAGAAAAATATCACGGGAAATGCAACCATGTTATTACATTCACAATAGTCTTCTATGAGAAGTGAGTTTGAATTTATGTTTCTAGTTCTTTCTTTAAGTATTTTATTTTATTCATATAAAAAATTAATTAATTCGATATTGAAGCAAGCAAAGCAAAGCGATAACAGTCATATAAAGAGTCGAAAGAATATAACTAACATGCTAGTTCACAATGAAGTCAGTTCGAATTTTATTTTCTTAAAGATGCGCTCTCTCTCTGTGGCAAATTTCTCAAGATATCATGATATCTCGGCAAACATATTAGACAGAGAGACCAACCTTATTGTTCTCTCTGTGTGATTTTCGCCTGGAAAATTTACCGAGATGACGAATTTCTCACACCTCAACCTGTGATATGTGATATCATGAGAAAAATATCACGGGAAATGCAACCATGTTATTACATTCACAACAGTCTTCTATGAGAAGTGAGTTTGAATTTATTACTACTTTTATACGGGAGAATTCGTGAACTCTTAATTTCATGAATTCGAAAATGGTATCGTTTATGCAGCATTTATGAACTTATGAAATTCAGCTTTTTTAAAAAGTGGCAACGTTCTAACCACATCAGTGTCAAGGCAGATTTACCAGGTAGACTCAGTGGCGAATTCTGAAACTACTTTGTTTTTTATTTACAAAGGTAGAGTGTAATGTCAAAATCTAAGCGAATTCACATCATGGCCAATGGGAATGCGCAAGTCAGAAGCGAATTCAGAATTTAACCACGGCGAAATATAATTTTGACATTACACTACCAATTCTTCTTCTTCTTGATTGGCGCTTAACCGTCTAGACGATTCTGGACGAGTCCAATAGAGCGCGCCAATTGCTTCTGTTTCGTGCAGCATGGCGCCACTTGGGAACACCTAGGGAGGCAGCATCGCTGTCCACCTGATTTTCCCAACGCAGTGGAGGTCTCCCTTTTCTTTTGCGTTCAGCGGGTTTCGATAGAAATGCTTTCTTGGCCGGAGCGCCTTCGTCCATTCTCACGACATGACCTGCCCAACGCAGCCGCTGGATCTTTATTCGCTGAACAATGTCGATGTCTGTGTAAAGCTCGTACAGCTCATCGTTAAATCTCCGTCGATACTCGCCCACGCCAACGCGCAAAGGTCCATAAATCTTACGAAGAACTTTTCTCTCGAATACTCCAAGTGCCATCTCATCTGATTTTGAAATTGTCCATGCTTCTGCGCCGTACATGAGGACTGAAACGATGAGCGTCCTGTAGAGTGTGATTTTTGTTTGTCGAGAGAGGACTTTACTTTTCAGTTGCCTACTTAGTCCGAAGTAGCATTTATTGGCAAGCGTGATTCTTCGTTGGATCTCCGTGCTGACATCATTCTTGGTGTTAATGCTGGTTCCCAGATAGACGAAGTCCTTAACAGTTTCGAATTTGTAGCTATCAACATTGACGTGGCTGCCAAGGCGTGCTGTTTCTTTGTGCGATGACAGGAGGTACTTCGTCTTGTCCTCGCTGACCGCCAAACCCATTTTCTTAGCCTCTTTATCAAGCTTGGAGAAGGCAGAACATACGGCGCGCCGTATGTTCTGCCTTCTCCAAGCTGGACACTACCAATTACAATAACAAAATACATTGGACATTTCTGTATTCGCCACGGAGCCTACCTGTTAAATCTGCCTTGGCTGAATGAACAGCTATTGGTTTGGCGTTGCCGGACTTGTACTTCATAATTTCATGAAATGATGGCGAGGCAGATTTACCAGGTAGACTCGGTGGTGAATTCTGAAACTACTTTTTTTATTTACAAAGGTAGGGTGTAATGTCAAAATCTAAGCGAATTCACATCATGGCCAATGGGAATGCGCGAGTCAGAAGAGAATTCAGAATTTAACCACGGCGAAATATAATTTTGAAATTACACTACCAATTATAATAACCAAATACATTGGACATTTCTGTATTCGCCACCGAGCCTACCTGTTAAATCTGCCTTGACTGAATGAACAGCTATTGGTTTGGCGTTGCCGGACTTGTACTTCATAATTTCATGAAATGATGGCGAAATTCATGGATAATTTTCGTGAACAATTAAATTCATAAAAATTCGTTTATGCAGCAAAAATTCATGAATTGATTTCATGAATTTGCCAACGTATAAACGTAGTATATGTTCACGTTGGAGAGTTAACTCGAGTTAATGGTTTAGAGTTAATAGATAACTGTCAAGTGTTCACGTTGAGGGGTTTATGTAACTCATAGTTTAATTTGACATATGCTAGGTGGCCGCAATACTACATACATAGATTAGCTGCGAATCTTATGTCAAAATCACACGTAACCTTCATAGAAGATTGACATAAGCATCCCAATCATCCGTCTATTGCGACCACCTAGCTGTTCAATTAATGCCAATGTTTCAAAAGTGCTACCAAATTTTGGCAAAAAACAGGGTTGAATTCCTTAACTCGAAATAAACTTCAAATGAAAGTAGAGTTAATTGGAGTTAAAGGCGATTTTATCAAAATAATTTGTATGGTTAACTCAGAGTTAAAGCTTAGTATCGACCTCTCAAGAAACGCAAAAGTTCCATATAAAATGACGTACAAGAAATGCTCAAGCAATTTTTCTTGTGAAACTTTCTTGAGCGAGTATCGGCCTCTCAAGAAATTTAATACACTTTTTTACCACTATTTTTCAACATAATGCGAACACAGCAACACGGGTTTTGCCAAGAAATATATCATGGAGCATTTATTTCTTAAAGAAATTTTGAAGTATGTTGGCTTTTGTTACATGTTGATAAAAATGGTGGTGAAAATGGAAAAATTAATCGGAAAAAATATAGTGCACAATTTTGATGATGCAAAGCGGAAGTTTACATCAATTTCTTATATCTACTTCCATTCCGGCCATCAATATACCACAGTTTAGCGGTAATATAAGGTCAAACAACAAAATAAAACTATTGAAAACAAATATTTAAAGCTTTTATTTAATGTTTTTTTAAGAACTTATCAATTGCTCATGTTTACAAAATGGTTTATTTTGTTTACGTTTTTGATGATCTTCGTATTCACGGTGGAATACTAAACGTAAAAATTTCTTGCCTACTACTATTTTTCACTCAAGAAATAAAGCGAAAAATTTCTTGAGCTGTTTCTTAAGAGGTCGATACCATACTTAACCTCTGATTAACGCTAACCACGGTTAAAGTTCGGTTAAACATCATTATCGACTTCATCAAACCATATATTTAACATGTGGCCGATAATGCAGTCCATAGCTTAAACGGACCTTTGTCGTCCGGTTAGCGTTAATCAGAGGTTGAGTAAACGGCCCTAAGGGTGAAAACAGAATCGGTACGTAACGACACGACATTGCGACAACGACAGTACCTTGACGTAAAAATGTCGGTGTGAAGCCAGCGACTGAAACATAATAAATGCGGCAACGACCGCCCCTACAGAAGCCTCGTTGCTGCCACATTACAGTTTTTCATTCACAGCTAAAAAGTTTTTGGATCAGATCGTAATTTTTTAATGTAAAATAATAAATTAAATAGTTAAATTTATTAATTGAATGCTTTAAACTGTTATTATATTTGGTTGTGTATAAATACTTCGGCTTTTTTTGTAAAGATTCGTTAGATTTATTGAGTTGTCAAAATTTTCATATTTTATAATGCAGTGGCAACTCATCGTCCGCTCGTCACCAAAATTAGTATCGGCCTAAGTTGACGACAACGTAATTTTGTCGGTGGACTACATCGTGCCGCGTCCTCTTTATTATAATTGCTTTCATAAGAATGCATGGGTTTTAATTTTGAGAGGCTGTCGTTGTCGTAATGTCGTGTCGTTACCTTCCGATTCTGTTTTCGCCCTAACTCGAAATGGCCACTTAACTCTAATTAAGTCTTCAACGTGAACATTGTATTATGTATTTAAGTGTGTATCAGTAAATGAATAATAATTAAGACTAAATATAACCTTACAATACTCGTGGCTTCATCGGTCTCTTTGCGGATTCCAGTATCTATCAATTTCCTATAAAATAAAACAATAATTATAAATAGGGTTGCCAGATACATTTCCCGAAAAAATCAGTACAATGCCTTCCACAAAACAAAAAAAAAAAAAAAAAACAATATATGCAGAGAAAATCGTCTTTATTACTGGCATTTTGTTTTTGTTTCTGTATCGTTAACTGTCAATCATGTTTCTATGACATTTAACGTTCGTGTTGCTTCCTCCTTCCTAATTGTTTCATGGTTATGCTTACCAGCAAAACACCGATGAAATTCGGAAATATTTTGGCCATCGGTGAGAGGTTGTTAAATCGATGATTAGAGCGCACATACACATCATAACACATTATTACCCCGAAACCTCGGCGTGCTGGGTGTTTGTTTCACCAAGCAAATTTGATCGATGTGAGAGTCCGAAAATTCTCTCACTCGTCGGAGTGCACAACAATAATTACACGTTGCTCTTCGAGTATTGTCGTAAGCATAACCACGGCATTACAAACGTCAAATGAAAATTAAAAACAGTGCAGGGTGATAAAAATTAATTTTTTAGTGTCGGCTAAAAATCAGTACAAATCAGTACAAAATCCAAAAAATCAGTATTTCTTAAGGTTTTTTAAAAACCATCAGTGCGGGGCACGAAAAATCAGTATTGTACTGATCAAATCAGTACGTCTGGCAACCCTAATTGTAAATTAAATTAAGAAAAATTACGATAGATACTTTTAAAGTGCGATTACTAGGGAATGGCTTTACCGATTTCAAAGATCTTCATACCATTAGAAAGGTATTGGAATTAGCTTTCAAAAAAATATATTGTAAAATTTATTTTTTGTTTTAGTACACTGAAAAAAAATGTTTTCCAAAATAAAATTTTAAACTAAAAAAAACACTTCAAAGATCAAGCGATTTTGAAAAATATTAATTTTTTTAGAAAGGTCTATTTAATACAAATATATAACATATCTGAAAACTAAAATGGCCTCTTTTTATTTTTTATTTTTTAATTTATTTAAGTAAATGCATCTCTTGGCTTTCTATATGTATTTTGATATCACGCGTAAACTAATCAACCGATATCAAAAACTTGTATACCGTTAGAAAGGTATTAAAATCACCTTTTGAAAACATACATTGTAATAATTCCTTTTCTGTTGATTTTTCAACTTCCAGAGCTAAATTTAAGCTTTTAATTAAAGATATAACCATGTGAATTTTCAATTTATTATTATTTTACATTATTTTCTATGTAGTCTGTAAGTACTTGTGTACACTTAGATTACCTTTGCATTCAAATAAATAAATAAATAAAATTCTATATTACATATTACACTGAAGAAAATTTTCTAAATTTTTTTTTTTCAAACTGGGAAAATATTTCAGCAGTATGAGTTGCGCAAAGTAGTATCCATAAGCCATTGGAAGCCGTTTCGAAAAAGAATGGACATCATTAAAAATTTTAGCAGCTTGTAGATGTCAAAATTACCAAAATGAAAAATACTTTTGTGAACAAAAATGTATGATTTTTTTGGTTTTTTTAATTTTATATTGAAGATGAAATGCTTTTTTGTTTTTTAATGAAGGTTTTTGTGTAGTATGAAGCTTCAGCTATAATATCATATTAATAAACATTTCCCAATTAATTCGAAAAGATAGTCGAATTTCCAACGTTTTCTCAACAAATGCAATACGCAAAATATTTCTGTGAGCCACTGTAGCTCGATTTTTATACATTTAGCCATTGTCTCCAGCCCACTAAAAGCTGCTATCTCATCCGAAAATATTTCAAAATGTAAATATTTTACATGTAATGAAAATAAGGATTACTGTAATCGTAATAATCGTAAAAAAGTCAAAATTACAATTACTATAATCGTAATCGTGGTTACAAAAATAAGGATTCCTGTAATCAAGGCCGTATTTGGGGGGGGGGGGGTTGGATGTTTGAACCCCCCACGAAATTCTGGTAGATAAATTTTACGTCTATCATATTCAAAGCTATATGTTGAAAACACTAGTTTAAAAATATTAATTTGAGAAAATACCTGCTGAGGTCAAAACCATTTTCTTATGGTTAGGGTTTTGAGATAACGTAATTTTGGGTTTTTTTGGTTACAACTTCAATCAAAAATTCTTTTCGCTGAAGTTACAAATACCCGCAAGCCGTATCTACTCCGTTCGCAAGATAATTAAAGTATAACTGCATAAAGTCATTGCATGGCTGAAAATTCATTACTCGGGTTATATTAGTGTGTGAATTATTTTTCGAAATCCGTTGTCATAGTCAGATTTCACCTATTTTCAATACTAACTTTACAAAGTCAACATTTTATTGATTTTTTGCGATTATTGAAAAAATTTGGCTTTCATTTGGGTTTTTATAAGAAGTTGTAAAAATCAGGAAATTCTTATTCTTTTTAAAATTATTGTGTTTTATTGCAAACATTTTAAGTGTAATATTAAAAAGATTCGATGAATACTTTATTTTTCGCGATTTTTCCAAGTGAAACAAAAATGATGTTTTATGGTCGAAAAACTCGGCTAGGTTATATGAAAACGACTTCACAGATCAAAGGACATTAGAGGGAAATATAAAGCTTCCCAAGCACTGTGTGCCAGCATAACACCAACAGTCTCAAAAAATAAGCTGTTGCTGTTCTGAGGGAAGTTATCATAATTTTTTGAGAACTTTTGAATTTCGATTTCCTTTGAAGATATCTGAAGCCGAAGCACAGAACAGTCGAATATATTTGTTTGTTTATTTGTGCTGTTGCTTTACTGTGTAATTTCCAACAGATCAGTCGACAGCACATATAAACAGAATAATAGTTTTCAGTGCGGCTTTTTAAAATTGGTTTTTTTTTGTACATTACAATTTCGATTGTTCCCATAAATTAAAAAAAAAAACAATAACAACAGTGCCGTAAAAACTCGAAATTATGTTTGCCCTTTGCTGTGCTGTAAAAATTTCCACAATACAGCAACAATCGACTTTTTTTGAAACCTAAGGATGCGCAGTTGCAGTACAGTAGAAATTTTATTTTTTATACTTCTGCTCTGTTTATTTTTTAATTTTCAAATGAAAATGAAATTCAATGGAAATAAAAAAAAAGTTGAAAACAATTTCAAACCCTGCTGAAAAGACTAAAATAGTGACATATCTATCAATTTTAAAAATCGAATGTCAAATAACAAAGTTGCAAAAAAAACAAGTTAGAGTCTCAAAATAAGCTAAAAATCTTGGGGCGGACTTTTACAGCTGAAAACAGCTGGGTAATCTAACCGAGTTTTTTGTCCATCAAATAATATTTTTTTTTTCACTTGGATAAAATCACCAAAAATAAAGTATTCATCGTGTTGCAATAGAACAGTCTAATTTTTAAATGAATAAAAGTTTCCTGATTTTTAAAACTTCTTATAAAAACCATAATTTGAAAATCAAAAGTTTTGTAAAAAAATTTTTCATCTAAATAGCACTTTAGAAACCAGATTTTTTTTTTATTATTTTCGTCGCTCCGGAAGAAGAAAGACACATGCCAGTAATTTGTCGACGAAAAAAAGCGCATTAAAAATATGTCAGGAAAAAAAGACGCTTTACAAAACATGTCGACGAACAGAGACGCATTATAAAATATTTCGACGAAGAAAGACGCATTAGCATTAATATTGACGAAGAAAAAAAAATCGAATACGGCTTTCTTTCTTACACATGTAATCCTTATCGCGCAGCTCTGCCCGTGCTGATGGCTGAATGGTCAGCGGGTGGCTATTGAGTAGCTGATCTCGAACGGTCCCCTCCGATGCCCGGGCAAGGTCGGTTGTATTAGTGCATCCTCTACGCAAGCCGTCTCTGCGGACGAGTGACCAACCCTTTCCGTGCTTACTCATGGGACTAAAAATTAACTTTAACTTAAATAAAACAAACAATCAACAAAAAAACAAACACATCGGCAATAACACAACAGCAACGACAACGGATTGCGAATGAAGCAACAATAACAGCAACCGTGGCAATCGCACATTTGACAGCACAGGACGTTGGGGTGACGGACTACGCTCGCCTGGATGACTTGAGCTTTTCCTCGGATGGGCTCTTGTCTTCCAGCCAGGAGACTGTAACAAACAGCTGCGGAACCAGTACTGTGGGCAATAGTACTCCGCCACCGCCAATGCAATGGCTGCTGGGGTGCAGCCTTCCAGAAAAACTGCTATGTCCAAAGCATCTCAAGGAGAAAACGGACCAAATTAATTTTCAGACGGTAGTTGACGAGTACCTCGTGCACCTGAAAACCACCGAAACCATAGTAAATACCAGGGTACACTTATAAGGTAGAAGCACCAGGGTTGATTTTTTTAGTAGTTTCCTCCGAGACTAACCCTAAAGTGTCAAATCTTGTTTATGTGTGCACACACATACGTACATTTGTTTACTCAATAAACATTTTCTTAATTTGCAACTTGAGGTTCATTCGAGAATTAATCTCAAACATCACACGTTAGTTATGAAATGAAATGGAATGGAATCAATAGATATATGTATGTACTACATATTTGTATTCTGATGTGATGTTTTTCATTTACCCGTGAGGGGGAATTTTGCCGGTGCCTTTCGACAAGCTACGTGAGTATATTAATATCTTTTTCAATATATGTATATACATGATTATGTAGAAACAAACTACATTTTAATAAAATTTGCGTAAATTCACAAAAAGCGACAGGAAAACAAAATAAGAGGGAAAAATACGAAATTATCTTTTCACACAATAATTTTCAACCATCATCACTTCAACCGTTCAGAGACCGCTCGAGTAGAACAACGAACGCTGACTGAAATTTGCAAACACCCAAAATTTCTTCGTTTTTCTCAAATATTTTGTAGGTTACTCTAAATTTGATAATAATATTTGATGAGCACTTGAAAATATTTTTATTTTAAAATTATATATCGACGCTCCCAAACAATACTGTACTAAGTCAACTTAGTACATTTTCCCGTTTTCAGGTATTACGTGTCTTAATTTAGATGCTGTCAAATTTTGGTATCAATCGGACAATCCAATCAAAAGTTATAAGCAAAAGTGTACATATAATACAACTCGAGATTTTTACAGAATAAACACTTTGAGAGCTTGCCATGAAAGACAACGTACCAAGTTTTTATTTTTTCTTATGGTTTTATACAAAGCATACCCTCGCTTAGATGGTATCGAGTTTTGGTATTAACCTTACAATCCAAATAGAAGTTACAAGCGAAAATATACTTAGCGCACAACTGAAGTTTCATATGGAATTTAAACTTCGAGAGCTTGCCCTCCAAAACACAGTTTTCAGACTTAGTACAGTATTGTTTGAAAGCGTCGATATATGCTGATTCTCAAATTTAGAAACAATATTTTCTCAACGTTTGAAAATTTCTTTTTCAGTGTTTATTGGGAAGGATATTACGATTCTGAACTGTCAAATTATATTGAATGTGTGGTTGTGTGTTCGCCAATTTGACAATTCACGTTTGACAGGCTGGCGACATGAGGCAACAACAAGTATAATGGAAGGGTTGCATTTTTCGTCATGCTTCTACCTTCTCATTATACCATGGTAAAGACCCCTGAAGGGCGTCCAATTCAAGCATACAGGAGGTAAGCCTAAGGCGTATATTTTAATAAAATCATTATGCAATGCTTTTCTTGTTTCCAAAGTTCCGAGGATCTGACAACAGTGGCAGCTAACGGTGCCAACATGGTTATTGCCTCGATCTACATGCCGCATGATAGGGATGCTCCATCGGAGGTCCGAACCCTGCTCAACGAAAACAACAACAACAAATTGCTGATAAGCTCTGACGCCAACTCCAAGCACTTTCTGTGAGGTAAACAATCGGGGTGAGTATTTTTACGATTTCGTTATAATTAATTAGTAGTATGTAACAGGGGAACACCCCCACCTTTGTCTTCCCAAGTACTGATACTTTTGCATGTGTTTAATAAAGAACTCCCTTAGGAAGGCGCCAAAGGTGTCGAAACGCGTCGGAGTAAAAAGAAAACCGAAAGCTTTTACCTACACATAATATGAAAAATAGCGACCTAAAAGCCCCATAAAAAATAAACATAACCCAAAAAACACTATAATTGGTCCAACTAACAAATTGATGGTGTATTATTATTGGAAAAAGCGCCGCAGGGGAAAAATTAGAATAAAAACTCGCTCGATTTTTAATTCCAATTTTTCGTTTTTAACACGCTTTTATTAGCTTCACTTGTATGTATGTATGTAACTGCATCCCATCCTAAAAGTTGCAACGTTTAACTAAATTATTATATTTTTCAAACATTCATTTTATTTTTACTGTGTTCTCTCCTCTATTATTTCTATTCTCCTCCGGATTAGAAACATGACATCAACATGAGATTCAGCCCAACGGCATCATATAGTGGGACATTCAACAATGGGTCATATTAATAAAAGCTAAATAAAATTTTTCTAATTAGTAAAAATCCAATTATTGGGTCTTTTAAGAGCAGCGGTTACCTCGCTTCACACAAAAAATGCATTCGCCGTTCGGAGCCGGCATAAAACTGTAGGTCCACACAATTGGTGTTTTGTTTTTTTTTTTTTTTTTACAACCAATACCTCCGGCAAATTTTGATTTGTTCCGAGATATCTGAAAAGGTACGATTTTCGGAAAGCCGCCAACGCATAAAGACGTTCTACACACAAACGTGAAAGCGGTGAACTGAAACATATGACAGATTGGGATATTATCATAAAAAAAAATGGAAGAAAACAATTCCATATAAGAAAAATCGTTTGAGCAACTTCGATTTGACTTTGCACCAAATTTTAGATGTCATTTATGCATACCAAACTTTTAAATAAAGTATTTCATTATATTTGTAAACAAACTACATACGTTAAGACTAACAAAAGCACTTTCGTGTAAAAAACATAGATTTTTTCAACATACTTTTTATACAACTTAAGTTCAACAATAATGTGTGTTACACATGTCTGCTACACATTATTTTTGTTCCTTAAGTTCTGGTATAAAAAGTATTGCTGAAAAACGCTAAGTTTTTCACGAAAGTGCTTTTTGAAGTTACCAAAGTTTCTTGGTAAGATATTACCTATGTTATGGCAGTTAAAATAACTAGGATACTTGTGCAATCTGCCAAAGGGAATTCGTTGAATATTAGGCAGGTTCTTTTGCAAGTTATCAAAGTTTCTTGGTAAGATATTACCTAAGTTATTGCAGTTAAAATAACTAGGATACTTGTTCACTCAACCAAAGGCACTTTGTTGAATATTACGCAAATTACAGAGAATAAGCTGACTAAGTATTTTGGTTAAAAATTTGCCTAAGCCAACTTGAGAAAATTAAACAAGACTTCGTCAAAATTACCCTAGTAACTTTGCCAAGCTTTTACTAAGTTCTTTTCGTTAAAATGACGAAAAAACTTAGTAAGTAAATTATTCCTAAGTTTTAAGTTGGGTTATGTGCGATTTTAAGGTGATTTTACAATAGTTTTTCTCTGTGTGTAGCCTTAATGAGCTTAGATCAAGTCTCGCTCCTCCTCAGGTCGTAAGGTACGATGATATCGGTATTGACGCAAATATCCAATGCGAAATTGGCTTGGACGTCGTTAAGACCGTACCCGAATTCTTCGGGGAGTCAGCCCGATACTCTTCATGGAGGCAGTCTGCGAAAGCTGCCATGAAACCTTACGAGGCGTACATAGGTTCGAATAGGTATTATCAGGCCATAGCTATATTAAGAAATAAGATAACAGGAGCAGCAGATGCTATGTTGTCTTCATTTGGCACACCACTTAATTTCCATGCTATAATAGCAAGACTAGACCAGGGGTATTCAGACAAGAGGCCTCTGTACCTTCTAGAGCAAGAGCTATCCACACTTAGACAGGAAAGAAAGTCAATCACAGACTTCTACGATTTGGTAGAGAAACAGCTCACGCTTCTTACCAACAAGGCAATTATGCAATATAGCGGGGACAGAGTAGCATTACACTTACTAAATGACAAATATAGGAATGATGCTCTTCGTGTTTTCATATCAGGGTTAAACCGACCCCTGAGTGATGTTTTATTCTCCAGTCGCACAGTGGGCTGAAATTGACAAGTAGGGACATAGGACTTCAATTGTATATTTTCATATTCTATGATATTTTCCCATAATTTTTAGTTATATAACTTTTTTTCGTAAAACCTTGTTTTAAGAAGTTATCAGGCTTTTATTAATAGATTTCCATTAGTTGCGTTTATTTGTATGCCATTGTTTAAACCTTCTCAGATCCTCCCTCCGGCCCCAGAATATGAAAATAGGTTGTTTTATAGTAAACAAAATGAAAAAAAATCACTTTTCTAAAAACTAGATGGAGCTACACCAAAAACCGCGCAATTTTCAAGAATTTCAAGGTATGTTTAGTTTTATGTATGAAATAAGTTGAGATTTTGTACAAGATAAAAAATTGTTATCTATTCGTACGTAAAATTAACCGCTTAAACGAATGGCGTATTCAGTTTTTTGGTACACTACTCAGGGAAAGTAATATCGCGGCCTAAATTGAACATTTTGTTTTCTTTCTCACGAATCTTCAACTTCATGTCCTATATTCTTCCTTATAGCTGAACATTTTTTTAAATTCAATTACACTAGGGGCTGTGTGATTTAATGCAGGTTTCAAAAATACATTCAGATTAAAAATCTAACAATATTTGGATGAGCTCTTGAGTTTAAGTGAAGCAAAGTGGGGTATAATAAGGCATACCAGTTGCAAAGAATAGCGGCTACATTTGACTCTAATTTTAGGCTTATATGCATATGGCGAAACGGTTGACACGACAAAATGACTTCACACTGAAGTCCTAAAATATTTTTGGTTTTCACATTATACCCAGCAATGAAAACTGATGCGCAATACTGGCACAATATGACCCAGTTAGTAATGGAATTCTTAAATTTTACGAACAACGAAAATTAATAAAATATATAGTACGTTAGACCTTATGTATAAATAAATAAAATTAATTATGGGGAAACGCAAGGAATCTGAGTTAACGGCAAACAAAAAATCGAAAAAGATGAAAAAATGTTTAACTTTGACCAGCTGTCACTCAACCAGGGTTGGTTCAATCACTGCAAGTTGTATGTCATTAGAAGCGTATTTTAATCATCTACCGTACGAGGTACTGCTTGGGGTTGTCGCATTTTTCTCTTCAGCGAAAATAATAATATTGCCATAAGACCTAGTCATTAATGGAACTATGACTGAAATTGTAAACTTTTCCGAGCTTTTCCGAACCACGAGGACTAGTAAAATATATAGTAAATTAGACCTTATATATAAATATATAAAATTAATTTTGAGGAAATGTGAGGAAATTGAATTAAGGGCAAAATTCTGAATTTTTCCATACATTTTTTTTTTTTAATTTGCTATAACTTTTAAATTAAAAGCTTTATGAAAAGTTATTCAGATACAAAAACCTCATGTAATAAGGTTTAGAATCGAACTCCATAATTAGTTTTTTATTATTAATTAGCTTTTATTTTATGTCTCTATGTCCACTACCGACCAATTTCAGCCCACTGTGAGTCGGCCCGCAGATTTGCCCAGCGCTTTAGCTTTGGCACAAGAGTTGGAAATGAACCAACAACGTTACGATTTTGCTAACGCATTTGCTAACAGAAATAGTGATTTATACCGAATGCCTCACCCTCAATTTCGAAAGGTACATAATCACGAAAGGGCGACTGTATCACATACAGAACCTATGGATGTTGATCCAAGTTTTTCCAGTCTGAGGAATGTGCAAAATTATGGACAGCAAACACATTCTACAAATTTTAATAATACACCTAAATAAATAAATAAATAAATAAAAAAAACTCTGGAAATGATATGTTTAAGTTTGTATGTTACTAGCGGGAGCTTTTGTATCTCATATGCATTTGGATTAGTAACTTTAAGTTGCGCTACCAAATTTTTAGATTTATATATCGTCGCACCATACGAAAACTAACATTAGATTTTTTGTGGCTGACGAAAAGTAAAAAGTTCAACTTTTGGCCGACGAAAAGTAATAAAATCGAGTTTTGGCTGACGAAAAGTAATAAAATCGACTTTTGGCTGACGAAAACTATCAATTTCGTTTAAACAACAACAATTTTAATGTAAAAACAGTATATAATTACTGATACTTTTCGTCAGCCAAAAGTCGATTTTATTACTTTTCGTCAGCCAAAAGTCGATTTTATTATTTTTCGTCGGCCAAAAGTCAAATGTTCTACTTTTCGTACAGAATTTTTTTATTGATAGCTTTCGCCAGATATTTAAATATGTTAGTTTTCGTATGGTACGACGATATGTACTGAATCACAATGAAATGATATTTTTAAGTTTGTATGTTACTAGCGGGAGCTTTTTGATCTCTTATGCATTTGGATTAGTTAAGTTGTGGTACCTAATTTTTTGATTAACTAATAATGTTTTTAATATGGACATATGTACATTTCGGCCTATCAAAATAGAATTGTCGAACTCAAAATTTACGTGTCACGAGTCACGACCTTTCTATTTGGATAGGCCAATTTGCATTCTTATTCTATAGTCGATATACTATTTTTTATATATGAATTTAAAAAATTAAATAAAATTAAACTGCATAATAAAAAACTCGCTTTTTATTAAAATAGGGTATTTATTTGTTTTGCACCATTGGCAACTCTGAATAAATATTTCAATGAGAGCAACTGGATTCCATTTCGTTCCGCTCCGCTCAGTTTGAGAAAAGTTTGAGAATTCTTCCGTTCTCAATTTGAAAATAAGGGAAAATCCCATATTAAAAATGAGCCGTTTAGGTTGAGAACGCTATCAACGGTTATTTCACCTCAAATTGAGAACTAACGTTTGAGATTTGAGAGTATGATTGGTTCTCAAATGCATCTCAAATTGAGATTAGCTAAAAATGTTTGTTGGGAGTAATGCCGACACTACGGTTTTGCTGTGATCGTGCTCATTCGACGCGCTACTTTTAAGTAATCAGGTTGCTGCGAAAAATGCTTAACTTAAATTGGGAAACAGATTTTTTAGTAA
Organism: Urophora cardui; assembly: GCA_960531455.1. Lineage (NCBI taxonomy): Eukaryota > Metazoa > Arthropoda > Insecta > Diptera > Tephritidae > Urophora > Urophora cardui. The sequence continues at coordinate 56,064,809 of OY482671.1, forward strand.
TTAGCAATGGGGAAAAGGGGGCAAAATGTTTGGTGTATCATAGTGATATCGCCGGGGCGACCAAATTTTTTATCGGACCCCATTATAAGACAATTTATGCAAGGAATTAAATTATTAAATATGGAGAGAAAAAGCTTGGCTTTGCGAGGAGCGTTGAAAGCAGAACTTTCCAATACGATTACACTAAGCCGTTTGGAATTACGGTCGGAAAAATTTACTTATCGCACTATTTGCATTATAAAAAGTCCCTTCCAGTGATGCCGTTTTGATACAATCGTATCAAATATGATACTTTTTTAAGCCCAAGATACGTAGATACTTTTTATTTTGACGTAGAACAAATTTGATACCTTTTTAATCAGCATCAAATAATTTTGATACAATTTAATCAAAATCAAAGAATATTAACCTATTCTTTTTCATTTTTAAGATTTTCTAAAAATTGTAACAACCTGTGTTTGCCGCGAAAAATATATATTGTGAAAGTCTTGAGAATACAAAAAATGGGCAACATTTTATCAAACTGTATAGTAGGCATCGCTGCCCATGGCAGGCATGAGCACGGCTCACTAACACAGGTTAACTAATGGCGTTTTCGATTCTGGCCAAAATGTCGCACTTAATCTGCATTTTTATCGGGCTGTCAAATTTGTTTGTTCTATTCCACCTAGATTCCACACATTTTTTCAGGGTTGATTGTTCTATTGACAAAAATGTCGCCCTCTCACCGACCACAGGGCAGCATTTTCTGCCCTTAATATAACCAAGGGGTTGAATTATTTTTGTATACATCACATGGAAAGTGCAACATTTTCTTAGGGCACAGGGCGCATGTTGATAATGTTGCCTTGTAATAATGCAGAATTTTGGTTCAGAATCGAAAACGCTATAAGTAAACAGCTGATTTTTAATTTCCACAGTATCCACAGAATACACAAACAATTTACATTAAATGATCATGATCAGTTCTTACGTGTTTTGTATATGGAGTTTTGAATTTTTTATGTTAACAATTATTTTAATAGCTTTTATGATTTTCTTGAATTAAATTGATTTCGAAAAATCTAAAATGATACCTAACTATTCATTATCTTTATATTTTTATATTGGTAAATGTAATAAAAAAATGATTTCACGTTGAAAACACGAAAGCAGCTTATTTTAATAATTTTAATATTTTTCAAAAAAAATTTTTTTATATGGGTTAAAAGCCGAAAACAGCTTTTTTGATTAATTAAGTTTTTTCTCCAAAAAATTTTCGGTGATACGAAAAAAACCATGAAAGTATCAATTTTTGATACCAAATTTTTTGAGGCTGCGGCAACACTGGTCCCTTCTACTTGAAATTCTCTTTTCCACATAAATTGGAAATGTTGGCAACATTGTTTTGACGAGACGCACGAGCGACTTATTCTCCTCATTCTCTCATCGCTTCATAAAATTGAAATGTTTGAATGTGATAGTTTTGGCCATCTATGCTCTACTTGTTCCTATCTATAAAGCCTGCCTCAATCTGTCGTACATTCCTCTGGAATGGACCAAGGCGAAGGTGATCTTTATTCCTAAAGGGGGCAGAGCCTCCTACAGCAGCGCAAAGGATTTCAGGCCAATAAGCCTGACCTCTTTTCTACTCAAAGTTCTTGAGAGATTGCTGGATGTCTATATCAGACTCCGTGCGAACACTCTATCTCCTTTTCAACACGCTTATTCCAAAGGCAAGTCCGTAGAGACTGCTCTACATGCTATCACTTCCAAGGTAGAAAACGGGCTAGCCTTTAAGGAATTCACACTGGGCATCTTTCTCGATATAGAAGGAGCTTTCAACAATGTTCTCCCGGGAGCCGTAACCACCGCCCTACGGGACTTGGAGGTAGAGGAGCCTCTCGTGAGTTTTGTAGAACTTTTTCTTAGTAGAGGAGCCATTATTTCTGAAATGGGTAATTCATCGATAACTAGGTATGCCAACCGCGGGACACCCCAGGGGGGAGTTTTGTCTCCTCTGCTTTGCAACCTAACGGTGAACACCCTGCTCTCTAAACTTCAGCACACAGGCTGCCAGGCAATTGCGTACGCCGATGACATCGCCCTGACAGCGACTGGCAAGCATATACCGGTGCTGAGCGACCTTGTGCAAAATGCAATCAATATTGTAAAAACCTGGTCTCTGAAATGCGGGCTCAGTGTCAGCTCTGAGAAAACGGAAATGATTCTGTTTACCCGCAAACATAAGATACCCGAATTCAAACCTCCGTCCCTAAATGGGAAGGAGATTAAACTCTCTACCGAGGTTAAATACCTTGGTGTTATTCTAGACAGAAAACTAAACGGGAAACGGAACGTAGAAGTACGATCCCAAAAAGCCATGTTAGCACTTTACGCATGTAAATCCGCGATAGGCAAGAGATGGGGACTTAATCCTCAAATCGTCCATTGGCTGTACACAGCGGTATTGAGACATATTCTCTTCTATGCAGTCACCATATGGTGGCCAGCACTGGAAGTCGAAACCAATAAGAGCAAATTAACTAGAGTGCAGAGAATGGCTTCCATGCTTATTAGCGGAGCTCTTCCCTCCACCCCAACTAAAGCTCTCGAAACCATCCTATTTCTTCTCCCCACGGATATACAGGGGAAACTCATTGCCAGCTGCAATGCGGCAAGGCTCAATGCAACCGAACCCTGGAGGGACACCAGATTCGTGCACGCTCAAATTCTTAGTAACGTCCCTGCCAATTTTCTAAAGCGGGACTATGCAATACCAGCCTTCTGTTGGGATAACAAATTCTCCACGAGAATCCCGGAGAGGAGCGAGTGGAAGAACTTGGGGATCCCGACCCTAATACACTGCACCTTTACACGGACGGCTCCAAATTGAACAATAGAGTTGGAAGTGGGATTTTCTGCGAGAAGCTTCATCTGAAAGTAAGTTTGCGCCTACCTGATCACTGCAGCGTCTATCAGGCTGAGCTCATAGCCATATGGGAAGCAGCTCGTCGCCTGACAGATATGCCAGACATAAATTCATTCAAAATCTTCTCTGACAGCCAAACTGCCATAAAATCCTTACATAGTAACAATGCTACATCTGTAGTTGCAATGAAATGTAGGGTGTCTTTGAACAAACTAGCCGAAAGATGCGACCTGAACGCCATTTGGGTTCCAGGCCATAGCAACGTTCAAGGTAACTGCACTGCGAATGAGTTGGCAAGGGAGGGCACAAGCTTGCTTGAAATCACATCTGCGACGTGGGTTGGCCCACCTCTTAACTCATGCAAGCATTGGCTGAGATCTCGCTGCATTGAACAGGCTAACGCTAGATGGGCCAAGGAGTCAACCTGTGTGATTTCTAGGCAAATCTGGCCTAGACTGGATGAGGCTAGATCTGTATCGGTGCTACACCTGAATCGGCTCTCTATAGGTCCGCTGGTGGGACTTCTAACAGGCCATTGTTTTATGGGCACTCACGCCTCTCTTATGGGCCTATATAAAAACGATTTCTGCCGCAGATGCGGGGACATGGAGGAAATAGAGAGTGTTGAGCACTATCTATACCACTGCCCCGCACTGTCGCTATGCAGATATCGCTTTCTCCATAAACACTTTTTCGAGTGCCTGGCGGAGATGGAAAATGCAAGGACACTAAATCTTCTGCGTTTCATGAAACAAACGCGCTGGTTTAGCTTCACGGGCATCTAATGTTAACATACTACTATTGAATCTAATCTTCCGGAAAGGTCTGCAAACATGAATTGCGGTGACAGCCAACTCAACCTAACCTAACCTAGGTATCACAAATAAAACATATCTATGTCGAAGTACTTACCAAGACCTTTCATTTGATACCAATATCGTTCAGTAGTGTTCGAGGGTCATCCGGGTCCACGTGTTGACCAATATCTGGAGACCCGTCCTAGATATCACAAATAAAATACATATATGTCGATGTCCTCATCAAGACCTTTCATTTGATACCAATATCGCTCAGAAGTATTCGAGAGTCATCCTGGTCCACGTGTTGACCCAAATCTAGAGACCCGGCCTAGATATCACAAATAAAATACATATATGTCGATGTCCTCATCAAGACCTCTCATTTGATACCAATATCGCTCAGAAGTATTCGAGGGTCATCCGGGTCCACGTGTTGACCCAAATCTAAAGACCCGGCCTAGGTATCACAAATAAAACACATCTATGTCGAAGTACTCTTGAAGACTTTTCATTTGATACCAATATCGCTGTTGTGGCCAGCCACAAAACTCGTCAGAGTTATAATAGCGCCATTGTATTATATATTATTACTAGCTGACCCGGCAAACTTCGTTCTGCCCAAAATAGATTTTTTTATTAATTTCATTTCAGAAATTGTTATTACACCGGTATTATTTTTAATAGAAAATTAACGATTTTTTACTACTTCATTGTGTATACAACTTCAAAAATATATAATTTTAGTATTCAGTTTAAGGCTGCACGATACACAAAGTTTTTAGTTTTCTGTTCCGGATATTTATTTTCACTGAGTATTGGCTATTTTAACTAAGTAAGTAAGAGTATTGATATAGTATACCTCCATAATGGTTTTCAGGCCCCTCCTCCAACCCTTTTAGATATATTCAGCCTCAAAAGTTTAGTACGTATGGGAGGTGCAATGCCCCATTTTTCGATAAATCTTTTTTTTTTGGTGAACATGGTATTGATATCGTATATCTGCATAGTGATTTCTATGAACATGCCATGAACGCTTTTAGGGATATTTAGCCTTAAAACTTAAGAACGCATGGGAGGTGCCACGCCCCCTTTTCCCAAAACTACTGTTTTTTTCATAAGCATGCTATTGATATCGTTAATCTCCTGATCAATTTTCAGGTTCCAACCTTAAACGCTTTTATAGATATTCAGCTTGAAAAATTAAGTTTGTATGGGAGGTGCCACGCCCCCTTTTCCGATAACCTACACTTTTATGCGCAAAAATTGTTTTGATATCATATAGCTCTGTACCAATTTCCAGGTCCCTGACTTAAATCCTTTTAAAGATATTCCGCTTAAAAATTAAGTGTTGTTGGGAGGTGCCACGCCCCCTTTTCGTATAGCTCCTATTATTTTGCGTTAATATGAAATTGTTATCGTTTATCTCCACACCAATTTCCAAGTCCCTAGCGTAAACAATTTTAGAGATATTCAGCATGAAAAATTAAGTTTGTATGGGAGGTGCCACACCCCTTTTTCCGATAACCCCCACTTTTTTGCGTGGTAATGGTTTTGATATCAGTTAGCTCTATACCAATTTTCAGCTCCCTACCTTGAACTGTTTTAGAGATAATCAGCTTTAAAAATTAGGGTTGTATGGGAGGTGCCACGCCCCCTTTTCTGATAACCCCCACTTTTCTGAGTGAGAAGGGTTTTGATAATCACCTTTAAAAATTAAGGTTGTATGGGAGGTGCCACGTCCCCTTTTCTGATAACCCCCACTTTTCTGAGTGAGAAGGGTTTTGATATCACCTACCTCTATACCAATTTTCAGCTCCCTACCTTAAACTGTTTTAGAGATAATCAGCTTTAAAAATTAAGTATGTATGGGAGGTGCCACGCCCCTAACATTTTTTAATTTTTTCTTCGACTAAACCTTCGCGGGGTAACAACAAACAAACCCCCCTAAGGAAGTATTTGATTTGGTTCAGCCGTTTTCAAGCTTTAGCGTTACAATTAAATACCAAATCATTTTTATATATATAGATTATTACCAATATCGCTCAGAAGTATTCGAGGGTTATCCAGGTCCACGTGTTGACCCATATCTGGAGACCCGGCCTAGGTATCACAAATAAAACACATCTATGTCGGTGCCTTCATCAAGACCTTTCATTTGATACCAATATCGCTCAGAAGTATTTGAGGGTTATCCGGGTCCACGTGTTGACCCATATCTGGAGACCCGGCCTAGGTATGACAAATAAAAGACATCTATGTCTAAGTACTCATCAAGACCTTTCATTTGATACCAATATCGCTCAGAAACATTGGAGGGTCATCCGGGTCCACGTTTTGACCCATATCTGGAGACCCGACCTAGGATCAGAATGAGTACTGTTCTATGTAAATTCCCTGCGCAATACCTTTCATTTGATACCAATATCGTTCAAAAATATTTAGGGGAAAGCCGAGTCCACGTTTTGACCTTGGGGCCTATATCCAGGGAACCGACCTCCGGCTTTGAAAAAAATATGCATATAAACCATCTAGGGCAAGATACTCAGCTTGTATGTAATATGGTCGAAATCCCTCCACGCGTTTGGGCGAAAGCCGGCGACAAGGAAATAGGCTTGATTTATATATATATATATATATATATATATATATATATATATTAATACTAATACACTGGCGCGTTTATAACTCTGACAAGTTTTATTGCCTGACTTCTCTCCCAATTGGAAGTCTGCTCCTTAACTTTATTTGGTTTTCCTACTACTGGGGCTGACCTACAGTTTTATGAGGGCTCCGAACTGCGAATGCATTTTTTGTGAGAAGCGTTTTCATGACAGAAATACACTCGGACCGAGAGGTGACCGCTTTTTTTTTAACTTAATAATTGGGTTTTTATTAATTAGAAAAAAATTGTGTTGTTTGTCGGGACCGTAAACATAAACAACAAATAAAAAACACAAAAAAGAAAAACAATAAAAAAATAAAAAACATTATACATACAGCGGGCTCTTTTGCCGCATACTTCAATTTTCACTTCCATTTTCACAGGAAAATTATCTGTGATAAATAATTAATTTTTCATATGATAATATTCTGACAAATATTTTCATTTTCACACGATACAGGAATCACGTGCAAAGTGATACTGTGAAAAAATCTCGTTCCGTTTCAATTTATTTTTATTATATAAAAACGCTGAGACATTTGATTTAATTTTTCATAGAACGAGAATCGAAAATGTAATGAAAACGTAAAAAAGCTTTTCATTTCACGTTTTCCCAGAACGGGAATTGATCCCCAGGTCAAATAAAGAAAATCAAAATAAAAGTCAGTATTAGTACTCTGTTTAATATTAAAGCTTTATTACACGGATTATATGTATTTAATATAATATGTAAATATGTATCTATATTGCTCATGTAATGAGGCCAAGCCTTACTTACGTTGGCTGATGGTGGTGTGGTGTTGTTGGCGGAATTAGAACAAATAATAATATAAAGAAAAAAGATAAGAAAGTGAAAGTCACTTTAGCTGCGTTTAGCCTACTGGCGTAAACATACCGGCCCCCTTTCGGTAACAACAGCAGAATACACCACGTTATTCCATCAACTATCGTAAGGGATTATGTATGTGCATAATTTTTCCATATGCATGTATTTACAAATAGTAAAATGATTTAAATATATAAACAAAGGATCTATAAATACATACGTGGTTACTTCCTGCACTCAATTGAATTAAATTGCGGTGACAATTTACTCCATAACAGCTCCCAACATGATGTGTACTAGGAGGCCAGATGGAGTTCGAGGTCCGTCGTTGCTGTTTGCATCTTCCTTCGTGCCTTCTCCATAACCACGAACGTAGGTGCAAATGGAATTAGAGTGGAGTGGCAGGAAGGAGGTTGTGTCGGAAGCTTTAAAACCGGACCCCCTGAGCATAATGAAAGAGCTGACGGAAGCCTAAGTTCCGTCTCACTCGCAAATTCGTTTTGAGGCTTATGAGGTCGGTAGCGCTGAAGCTCCCGATCTATGTATTTGCCTCTCGTGGCGTAGGGGTGAACAGAAGCGCCACGCTTTGGTGGATTGCGCAAACACTGAAAAATCCACCAACTATGTGCAGCGCCATCACATACATTCCAGGATTAACAGACAATATTAATTTAGAAACTATCACAATAAATAACAAATGTATTGTTAGTATAAACATGTGTTTATAATTACGGTTCTTTAATTGTTTACATATTATCGTTTTCAGGTTTTTCCTTTGTCCTTTACTTAAAATGTGTACATATCAATTTATTCGAACAGGTGCAGTTACGAGTGTAAGTTTGTGTTTATACATCTGTTATGTGTTTTTATGTAAACATTTTTTTCAAAATAATAAAATTTTGGAGAAGTGTTGGCTAATAATGGCGATGTATCGGAATCGCCATTTTGGCTAATTCAACTGTTAAAAAGTGTTCATTCCTTTATCCGGGTTGATTTTGTTCATCGCTAAAATCCTCTAAAAATGTACTAAAATAAGAGATTTTTAGCAATTTTTTATCACAATTTTTTTGATAGAATAGCAAAAATGGCTAAAAATAGCTGAAATTAAATTGGCGAATTTTGGCGATGGAGTTTTGGCGATAGCGAAAACTAAAATCCGGCTACTGGAAAATTATAACAGGACTCGATCTACGGAGTTTGTATATATATATGGTGATCATATAAAAGGACTGGGCACAACGAATCATAGTTTGCTCCGGGTTCCAAATTTCCTAGCTACGCCACTGATGAAACAGTTAAATTAAAAGAAGCACTGAAATTTACTAAGGAAATGAAGAAAACAAGAAAAGTGGTAAACTACACGTAGGATTAAAAATGTAAGTATCAAGTTTTTATCAGTGTATCGAATACTACCGCCTACAGTTACAAACAGAGCTGCACCAAACCATCAATTTTTTTTTTTCGTTGAGCTGTGTTGTTATTATTTTGTAAAAATTCGTTAAATAAATATGTAAACTAGAAATTAAATACATACATTTTTTGAACATATTTCAGGTGGATGAAATCACGGACATGGCTCAATCGATTTCTTTTTCAACCCTGATCATTATGATATATATACATAAGTCCATATCTAACTGGATTATTTGAATGTGTTACGTACTACCGTTATGAAATCCAAATTATGTGTACTCCGTACAGCTGAGTATAAAAACATCTCAAATAATGCTAGGACTGCTCACTGGGTTATCTTTTTGATTTCTTACCTACTGTTATACCCAAGGATAACAAATATACATTTTGGTCCAGATTGATGACGATTTTGTGGCGTTTTAAGGGAGTCAAAGTTCAGGTTAACATATGCGACACTAAAAATATATGTATGTACACTGAGGGAAAAGGCAATTGTAAAAATAGCTACCGTGGCCGCTGTGGTGCAGTGGGTAGAGTGCTCGCCTGCTATGCCAGAGGTGTCGGGTTCAAACCCCAGTCCGAGCAAACACCAACAAAATTTTTCTATTTAGTAAAAATCCAATCATTGGATTTTTTTAAGAGCAGCGGTCACCTCTCGGCAGTGGGCGGCATACCCTCAGAGAGTATTCCTGCCATGAAAAAGCTTCTCACAAAAAATGCATTCGCCGTTCGGAGCCGGCATAAAACTGTAGGTCCACCCAATTAGTAGGAAAAACAAAAAGGAGCACACCTCGAATTGAGAGAGAAGCTCGGCCATAAAACTCGTCAGAGTTATAATAGCGCCATTGTATTATTATTATATTATAAAAATATCTACCAACGGTGACAATGTTACATTCTTCAATGTCGCCTAATTTCTTGTTGAATCACACTTTTTTTATAGTTAAAGTAAATATTTTTCAGTTGGTTTAAATGTAAAATGGTCTATTTAGCAATAGTTCGTAGTTAAAAGTAACTTAACAATATAAGCAATTTCATTACAACATCAACATTTCTAATTTGGCATCACTACATTGGCAACTTAAAATTGGCATTGTTGATTTGACATTCAGAAATTTCACCCTGGTATGGCTACATTGTCAGCTTAAAGTGAGCATTATTGATCTGACGACCAGAAATTTTAACTCGGTATGAATACACTTTCAATTTTAAGTGGGAATTGTTGACATGACAAATTTCAAATGTAAACAAATGTGTAAGTGGGCAAGTACGCAAAATTAGAAATACAATTAAATCTGGATCGGGACAAAAATAAAGAATTGCGGTGTTTTAAAAACTCGAATGTTGTTAATTGTGCGTGCTATGGGCATTTATCGCGCTTCAAATCACATACATATTTAATTCGCTTTTTAATATTTTGCTTTGCTGCTGCAAACGGGCGTTTCATTGCGACGCGGTATCTACTTGAATATTATCAGTTCGGTGTTGAGTTCTGTAGGCATGTTCATTGGCTTGTTTATTGCGGGTGCGCATGAAAATATGACGCAATGGAGTTATGCCACTACAGCGGGTTCGTTTTAGTACATTGCGTTGGCAGATCTTGTTCCGGCAATGTGTGATGTGGAGAATCATGCGGCAGATGCTAATGGCAAACTGAAAGGCATTTTGTAAATTTGTTGGAGTGTGTAATATATTAAAATAACCCAATGTACATATTTACATATTTGTTATCTATATATATAAAAATGATTTGGTATTTAATTGTAACATTAAAACTTGAAAACGGCTGAACCAAATCAAATACTTCCTTAGGGGGGTTGTTTGTTGTTACCCCGCGAAGGTTTAGTCGAAGAAAAAATTTAAAAATGTTAGGGGGGCGTGGCACCTCCCATACAACCTTAATTTTTAAAGCTGATTATCTCTAAAATAGTCAAGGTAGGGAGCTGAAAATTGGTATAAAGGTAGGTGATATCAAAACCCTTCTCACACAGAAAAGTTGGGGTTATCAGAAAAGGGGGCGTGGCACCTCCCATACAACCTTAATTTTTAAAGCTGATTATCTCTAAAACAGTTCAAGGTAGGGAGCTGAAAATTGGTATAAAGGTAGGTGATATCAAAACCCTTCTCACACAGAAAAGTGGGGGTTATCGGAAAAGGGGGCGTGGCACCTCCCATACAACCTTAATTTTTAAAGCTGATTATCTCTAAAACAGTTTAAGGAAGGGAGCTGAAAATTGGTATAGAGGTAGGTGATATCAAAACCCTTCTCACTCAGAAAAGTGGGGGTTATCAGAAAAGGGGGCGTGGCACCTCCCATACAACCTTAATTTTTAAAGCTGATTATCTCTAAAACAGTTCAAGGTAGGGAGCTGAAAATTGGTAAAGAAGTAGGTGATATCAAAACCCTTCTCACTCAGAAAAGTGGGGGTTATCAGAAAAGGGGGCGTGGCACCTCCCATACAACCTTAATTTTTAAAGCTGATTATCTCTAAAACAGTTTAAGGTAGGGAGTTGAAAATTGGTATAGAGGTAGGTGATATCAAAACCCTTCTCACTCAGAAAAGTGAGGGTTATCCGAAAAGGCGGCATGCCACCTCCCTTACAACCTTAATTTTTAAAGCTGATTATCTCTAAAACAGTTCAAGGTAGGGAGCTGAAAATTGGTAAAGAGGTAGGTGATATCAAAACCCTTCTCACTCAGAAAAGTGGGGGTTATCAGAAAAGGGGACGTGGCACCTCCCATACAACCTTAATTTTTAAAGCTGATTATCTCTAAAACAGTTGAAGGTAGGCAGCTGAAAATTGGTATAGAGGTAGGTGATATCAAAACCCTTCTCACTTAGAAAAGTGGGGGTTATCAAAAAAGGGGGCGGGGCACCTCCCATACAACCGTATTTTTTAAAGCTGATTATCTCTAAAACAGTTCAAGGTAGGGAGCTGAAAATTGGTATAGGGGTAGGTGATATCAAAACCCTTCTCACTCAGAAAAGTGGGGTTATCAAAAAAGGGGGCGTGGCACCTCCCATACAACCTTATTTTTTTAAGCTGATTATCTCTAAAACAGTTCAAGGTAGGGAGCTGAAAATTGGTATAGAGATAAATGATATCAAAACCATTCCCACGCATATAAGTGGGGGTTATTGGAAAAAGGGGCGTGTCACCTCCCATACAAATTTAATTTTTCATGCTGAATATCTCTAAAATTGTTTACGCTAGGGGCTTGGAAATTGGTACAGAGCTTCATATATGATATCAAAAAAATTTTTGCGCATAAAAGTGTAGGTTATCGGAAAAGGGGGCGTGGCACCTCCCATACAAACTTAATTTTTCAAGCTGAATATCTATAAAAGCGTTTAAGGTTGGGACTATAATATTGATCAGGCGATTAACGACATCAATAGCGTGCTTATGAAAAAAAACAGTAGTTTTGGGGAAAGGGGGCGTGGCACCTCCCATGCGTTCTTAATTTTTAAGGCTAAATATCATTAAAAGCGTTCATGGCATGTACATAGAAATCACTATGCAGATATACGATATCAATACCATGTTCACCCAAAAAAAAAAAAAAGTTTTATCGAAAAATGGGGCATTGCACCTCCCATACGTAATAAACTTTTGAGGCTGAATATATCTAAAAGGGTTGGAGGAGGGGCCTGAAAACCATTATGGTGGTAGACTATATCAATCCTCTTACTTACTTAGTGAAAATAGCCAATACTCAGTGAAAATAAATCTCCGGAACAGAAAACTAAAAATGTTGTGTATCGTGCAGCCTTAAACTGAATACTAAAATTATATATTTTTGAAGTTGTATACACAATAAAGTAGTGAAAAATCGTTAATTTTCTATTAAAAATAATACCGGTGTAATAACAATTTTTGAAATGAAATTAATAAAAAAATCTTTTTTGGGCAGAACGAAGTTTGCCGGGTCAGCTAGTTAATTCATATAATATATTATCAGCCTTATTCATAAAAACATATCAAAGGTTTTTAAATAGTTTATCAATCAAATAAGCAAAAACATTATTCATAAACAATTTATAAATTTAAAATGCTCTTAAAAATCAGATAAAATGGAAACGAATTTATAACAAGCTTTGCCTTTGTATAAGCTATTTATAAAACAATTATTTCAAACAAGTAAGGAAGCCTAAGTTCGAGTGGAATCGAACATTAGATACTCAGCTGTATGCTTTCATTGTTTGTTTGCGTTTGATGGAATCACGGTGTATTTTATATAAAGCGAGTGCTGCATAAAGTGGGCGTAGCCACGCCCATTTTCAAAATTTTTGCCAGTGATCCAACTAAGCATATGAATATTATTCTTTGTGCAAAATTTCATTCCTTTATGACTTCTAGTTACAAAGATGTCACGTTACAAATTCCCAAAGGGTGTTCCAGAAATATCTTTGTAAAAAGTAGGCGTGGTCATAAACCGATTTCAATAAATTTTTTCGTGTCTATTAACACAAGTTATAAAAGTGTATAAACCAAGTTTTGTCATAATATCTCAATTATTTGTCGAGTTATGGGCTCCGAAATCTCGTAGATTCCTTTGTCTAAAAAGAGGCGGTGCAACGCCCATTTTCCAAACTTTTTCTATTTTTTGCTTCCGGGTTTTAGAAATAGTGGTCACCTCTCGGCATTGGGCGGAATATCCTCCGAGTGTATTTCTGCCATGAAAAAACTTTTCACAAAAAATACGTTCGCCGTTCGGAGCCGGCATAAAACTGTAGATCCACCCATTTAGTAGGAAAACCAAAAGTTACGGAGCACACCATGAATTACGAGAGAAGCTCGGCCATAAAACTCGTCAGTGTTATAAACGTGCCAGTGCAATATTATAGCCGCTTTCGATTCACAATTTCTCTGCTCGCTATAAATTTCTATCCGCCAACTTCCATAGGAAAAAGCTAGTACATTGAGCTTTCAGGGAAAAATTCAATAGCACTGATGCCTTCACTGCGTATTCAGTTAATTTTTCAGGCAATGGATTTTGAATCCAGTTTCAAGGTATTTTTTATACTGAACTAGCTGACCCGGCAAACTTCGTTCTGCCCAAAACAGATTTTTTTATTAATTTCATTTCAAAAATTGTTATTACACCGGTATTATTTTTAATAGAAATTTAACGATTTTTCACTACTCTATTGTGTATACAACTTCAAAAATATATAATTTTAGTATTCAGTTTAAGGCTGCACGATACACAACATTTTTAGTTTTCTGTTCCGGATATTTATTTTCACTGAGTATTGGCTATTTTCACTAAGTAAGTAAGAGGATTGATATAGTCTACCACCATAATGGTTTTCAGGCCCCTCCTCCAACCCTCAAAAGTTTATTAGGTACGTATGGGAGGGTGCAATGCCCCATTTTTCGATAAATCTTTTTTTTTTTTGGTGAACATGGTATTGATATCGTATATCTGCATAGTGATTTCTATGTACATGCCATGAACGCTTTTAAGGATATTTAGCCTTAAAAATTAAGAACGCATGGGAGGTGCCATGCCCCCTTTTCCCAAATCTACTGTTTTTTTCATAAGCACGCTATTGATGTCGTTAATCTCCTGATCAATTTTCAGGTCCCAACCTTAAACGCTTTTATAGATATTCAGCTTTAAAAATTAAGGTTGTATGGGAGATGCCACGCCCCCTTTTCTGATAACCCCCACTTTTCTGAGTGAGAAGGGTTTTGATATCACCTATTTCTACACCAATTTTCAGCTCCCTACCTTGAACTGTTTTAGAGATAATCAGCTTTAAAAATTAAGGTTGTATGGGAGGTGCCACGCCCCCTTTTCTGATAACCCCCACTTTTCTGAGTGAGAATGGTTTTGATATCACCTACCTCTATACCAATTTTCAGCTCCCTACCTTAAACTGTTTTAGAGATAATCAGCTTTAAAAATTAAGGTTGTATGGGAGGTGCCACGCCCCCTTTTCTGATAACCCCCACTTTTCTGAGTGAGAAGGGTTTTGATATCACCTACCTCTTTACCAATTTTCAGCTCCCTACCTTGAACTGTTTTAGAGATAATCAGCTTTAAAAATTAAGGTTGTAAGGGAGGTGGCATGCCCCCTTTTCTGATAACCCCCACTTTTCTGAGTGAGAAGGGTTTTGATATCACCTACCTCTTTACCAATTTTCAGCTCCCTACCTTAAACTGTTTTAGAGATAATCAGCTTTAAAAATTAAGGTTGTATGGGAGGTGCCACGCCCCCTTTTCTGATAACCCCCACTTTTCTGAGTGAGAAGGGTTTTGATATCACCTACCTCTTTACCAATTTTCAGCTCCCTACCTTGAACAGTTTTAGAGATAATCAGCTTTAAAAATTATGGTTGTATGGGAGGTGCCACGCCCCCTTTTCTGATAACCCCCACTTTTCTGAGTGAGAAGGGTTTTGATATCACCTACCCCTATACCAATTTTCAGCTCCCTTCCTTAAACTGTTTTAGAGATAATCAGCTTTAAAAATTAAGGTTGTATGGGAGGTGCCACGCCCCCTTTTCTGATAACCCCCACTTTTCTGTGTGAGAAGGGTTTTGATATCACCTACCTTTATACCAATTTTCAGCTCCCTACCTTGAACTGTTTTAGAGATAATCAGCTTTAAAAACTAAGGTTGTATGGGAGGTGCCACGCCCCCTTTTCTGATAACCCCAACTTTTCTGTGTGAGAAGGGTTTTGATATCACCTACCTTTATACCAATTTTCAGCTCCCTACCTTGAACTATTTTAGAGATAATCAGCTTTAATAATTAAGGTTGTATGGGAGGTGCCACGCCCCCCTAACATTTTTAAATTTTTTCTTCGACTAAACCTTCGCGGGGTAACAACAAACAAGCCCCCCTAAGGAAGTATTTGATTTGGTTCAGCCGTTTTCAAGTTTTAGCGTTACAATTAAATACCAAATCATTTTTATATATATAGATATTCTACTGAATATGCAACTCCTTACCTCGAATACTGTTTAGATCTTGCAATAAACATGACTCGGGGCACCTTTCGCAAGGAAAAAAGGTATCGTGTAAGGACTGGCTCATTCTTGTTGTTTTATCAAGGACAGCGTAAAAGAATAGTTAATTTAGTAAAAGCTTATATCTCAATGGATAAACGAGGTTTAGGGACTTCAGTGATATTACAGATGCTAGTGGCTTTGCGATGTTGGGGTCGAAAGGAAGTGAGATATGTGTGTGTACTTGTACTTGTCTTTCACTAATAAACGCACTAGCACAGTATTTATTTTCAGCGGAAAAGGTTGTATAGTGTACACTGCTCGCGAATCTTCGAGGAATTGCGTAAACACACTCCAAGTAGGCAATATTATTTTCTCTACTTGTAGGGTGGCGCGAACTTAGTGTACCCTATTTGATCCAACAGAACAAATACAAATGGTATTTGTACTCCAAATGCAGAATAGGAGGATTTATTCGTAGCGGCATTTGAAGTCTGCTGTGAGTATTATACAATGCAAAGAGTATTTGCAAATATAGGCTAATCGTACTTCGCAGAGGTTTAAATTGTATGAGGGTAGCGGTGACACTTGCTAATCAAGTCCAGGTGTCTCCTCTACTCGCCTTTTCTTCTGCATTACCCTTTTATTTCGCGCATTCGTTTTTGTTTTTCAAATTTGAATCCATTTATTTACATATTTGTTTATTTTAAAATTGTAATTTTTTGTCAGGTTGACATTTTTTTTAACCAACATTGCCACAATTATTTTGATTTTGGACAGCAAAAAACTTATAAATCAATGATAGTAATGAAACCTTTGGGTCAGAATATTATAAATCGATCAAAAAAAAAAAAGTTAGCTGCGATTTTTGCGAATCCAACATAAATCGATAGCCGCACGACTTCTAAGATTTTCTGTATACTTAGTTTTAAAAATTTCTTTTTTTTTTAAGTTCATATATTAAGTTAAAGTTTAATGTAATTTTTGGGTAAAATCTTAATATCTCGGGAACTATAAGTCGTATTTGACTGATTTAAAAGGCATTAGAACCAGAAAATTCCAGGCTATTATAAAATGGTATCTTATTGCTACATTTTATATTGGAAGCATAAAAACAAGATTGTGAGGTTGTAATTCGCGGTGTTCTCCTATTCAGAAAAGTTGCAATTTAATACCACAAAGAGACCTATAAATCAAGAACTAAACCCCGCTTTCGGATTTTTGGGACAGGCATGATTAAAGAAACTACAGCGATGAATGTTACTCTATATTCAGCAATACTTGCACTTTTATCAATAAAATATACCACTATGAGTAAAGCTAGCGGTAGGCTTTGCTTTTTATCAGATATCTTACCTTCGTACCAATATAAGAGGAAGTTCGTTTTCCCATTTTTACTGCGTTTCGATCATTTTTATCCACGGATTTAAAAAAATTAATGTGTAGTTAAGTTTAGTAAACTTTATGTTTAACAAATTCTTTTAAAAATGAAATTTCGCTACATAAAATATGTCGGGGATCTTTAAGTACATATACATGGTACTCCCGAGTATTTTTATATCTTTCGCTAATTTGAAATGGGGTTTTAGAAAACTATCTTTATTTTTGTAATCTTCATCTTTACCATATCCAAAAGAAATATTTTTTAAAAACCCTGCCGCCCTTCCTACAGTTCCTTAGTGTTTGTGATGTGGTTCACAAGTGGTGTCTGTGCGCTGGCTCGAGAAGCGTGTCGTTAACTGTGCCACCCAATTCATCACATGGACCTTGTAACGATTCCCCGGTCTTCCGGTCCATAGCCAGGGTAGGCTCAGCCGAAGGGGTCCCCTTACAAAACAATAAGAAAATATTTCCGTCCGTTTGCATAAGTTTCTTTAATTTCACTATGGCCTTAATCTAGCTTAGCCTTCTTAGTCTCTAATTATCCTCAATCCGTGGCTACTGAGTCCTTCCCGCCTTGTCCTCCGTCCCTAGCCCTGGGAGTTTTCACTACCCGTGGCTCTATGCTACGCTCCTGGCTTCCCTTCCTTTCCCTCTGTCACTAGCCTTGGGAGTTTCCACTACCCGTGGCTCTATGCTACGCTCCTGGCTTCCCTTCCTCGCCCTCTGTCACTAGACTTGGGAGTTTTCACTACCCGTGGCTCTATGCTACGCTCCTGGCTTCCCTTCCTCGCCCTCTGTCACTAGCCTTGGGAGTTTTCACTACCCGTGGCTCTATGCTACGCTCCTGGCTTCCCTTCCTTTCCCTCTGTCACTAGCCTTGGGAGTTTCCACTACCCGTGGCTCTATGCTACGCTCCTGGCTTCCCTTCCTCGCCCTCTGTCACTAGCCTTGGGAGTTTTCACTACCCGTGGCTCTATGTTAGTTGTCCCTGTCGATAGCCTTGGGAGTTCTCACTGCCCGTAGCTCTATGCTATTTCCCTAGCTGCTGACTGACTACACCGTCCCTACGCTATGGTGGCTCGGCCTCAACTAACTCGCGCTTGGTGGTTGCGCCGGCTTTTATACCCTTTCTGTGCCAGCGCGACCGTTGTTCTGCCGCTGCGTGCGCCTATACATCTGCGTATGTGTCCGTTATTCTTACGTTTGTATAACTTATGTACAGTGGGTGTTAACATACTTATTTGAAATAACGGAAACCAAGACTTACATTTATGTAATTAATAATTAATGTAAAACTAAGTGTATAATTCCTTTTAACAAAATAATATTGAATTCTTATTAACTAAACAACGTTCTACGGTTTCATAATTATAATATATATATCAATGCTGCCTTGTGTTGTGGAGGCTCCAAAGGCTGATGCATTTGGGGTCTTCACACCCCCCCCCCCTTACTTCGCGAGCAGTATTTTTACTTTGCCGCCTCTGTTGCATTTGATGCGGAAGGTTTTCCCTTTTGTGCACACCCTGAAACTTTGTTTCCTTCCGCTTCGCTGCTTCTCGTATATGGCCTTCGCTACTTCCTCGGGCAGTGGCTCTATCCCGCTCAGGTTTTTCCATGTGGGGTCGGGACGCCACCTTTGTCGCTCTTCATCCTGCTGCCATGTTGTGTTGCCCTCGCTGATGGCTATGTTGGCGGCCGAGTGGGTGGCGGTGGTGGCGTTTGCAAGCCACATGTTGGCCCACTGGTCCCCTTGACCCTGCTCGTTGGCAAGTTCCGCCGACTCCATTCTGGGCATTTGGATGACCTCCTCTAGGCACTCCTCTAGCCAGTCATAATTGTTCGGCACCGGTTCATTCTGCTCGTGTAGCGGTCCCGGCGACATCTCGGCCCGCTGCTCATCCAACCAGCGTTCCAGCCATTGCCCATCGGTACACACGCTGAGCGTCTCGCCGCTCTCCTCCTCCTGTGCGCCGGCCTCTTCCGGCTGCATATGTGTTGGTGGGGGGTGGGGTTCTGCCGTAGGGATTTCGATTTCGTTCCGTGCCTCCAGGATGCGTGGTTTTGGGCTGGGCGGGGCCTCATCTGAGTGGTTATACACTCGCATCTTCATTGTTACTTGCTTTGTGTACTCGACGAATCCCACCCCCACCCGTATCGTGTCCGTCTCGGCGAACTCTATCGACCCTCTCCTCCTCGGTTCCTCCGACGAGACACTCAGCGGTGTAGTTGCGCGCTCAATTTCGCCATCGGTGCTCTCCCCTGACGATATCGTTATCGGCGTCGCCGGCATGTCGTCGTCAAATTTTTGTGTTGCTACGTCATCACTCGAGGCTTCGCTAAGGTAGCCGTATGCGCTGCCGCTGTCGGTGCTCTCTTCTTCATCGCTCGAGCTAATGCGTCGCAGCCGGATCCTCAGGCTGTCCTCGCTTATGTTTTCGGCCGAATATTGGGGCGTGTACGCTCTCATGTTTGCTGGTGGACTGTTGTTGACTGACTGGCCTTGGCCTCGTTTTCGCTGCGTGTGCTTTGTATTTTGCCGTAACGATTTTCCCTTTGGTCCCGATGTGTATTTTTTTTTTTTTTTTTTTTTTGTTTTCTGTTGCCATGTATTGCTTGCCTTCGAGACATTTTTTTTTTTTTCTGTTTTTTTTTTTTTTTTTCTTTTTGTTGCTGTATATAACAGTTTGTTAATAATAATTTATTTCTTTCTTCTGAACTCTTTTTTTTTTTCTTTGTTTTTTTTTTTTTTTTTTTTTTTTTTTTTTTTGGTTTTGTACAAGTAATGCAATAATTTCATAATAGTGATAATTTGTGTAAATTTTCCTTTTTCTTCTTTACTTCTTTTTTTTTTTTTGTACAAGTAATGCAATAATTTCATAATAGTGATAATTTGTGTAAATTTTCCTTTTTCTTCTTTACTTCGAGCATGAATAATTTTTTTTTTTTTTGTTTTTTTTTTTTTTTTATTTTTTTTTTTTATTTTTTTTTTTTTTGAAAGTAGTGCAATAATTTCCTAATTTCTTCATTTTCATTACCTATTCCTTATTAAACAATTTTCTATGTAGATACCTATACCGCTTCCTTACCCTTGTGGGATGACTATTGCTTTTTCGTCTTATATACGTTCTTTCGCCTATTGGTATGTTCGATGATGTGGCAATTTCCCTATGTGCAAATGCCGAATTATCACATTTCGGATTATGACCGAAATTTACCTATTCTTCGCTTTCGCGTCGAATTAGGCTCGGACGTATGCAACTGGTGGGTTGTCGTTTCCTCATGTACCTTTGCCTCTGTCTCACTGCTGTAGAATGGTTTCAGCTCACTTATGTGCGCAGTTCTTCTCTTACCATTGTGGACTGCGTCAAGTTCCACGATCACCGGTGATATAAAGTTTGTGATTTTGACTGGGCCTCCGTATTTCTGTGCGAGTTTCGCTGCAAAGCTATCGATTGCCTTCGAGAGATGGTGTTCTTTCACCAGCACCTCGTCACCTATTCTTGGTTTCCATCTCCTCCTCCTTAGATTATAATGTCTCGCTTGCTCAGTTGAAGCCCTTTGTTGGTTAATACGCACCATTTGAAAGATCTCACGCATCTTTGCCGCCTTCGTCTCCGGCGTTGTTGTTGCTTCGCCTG
This sequence comes from Urophora cardui, assembly GCA_960531455.1. Taxonomy (NCBI): domain Eukaryota; kingdom Metazoa; phylum Arthropoda; class Insecta; order Diptera; family Tephritidae; genus Urophora; species Urophora cardui. Next base: position 56,085,410 of record OY482671.1, read on the forward strand.
TGCCAAATGTTTGTTCGTCGTAGAGGGATTTTGGTAGCCGTGGTTCGCGTCCTTGTACTAGGAACGCGGGGCTGTACCCCGTGGCCTCGCTCGTGCTGGTGTTTATCGCCAGAGTCATTTCCGGCAGTAACTCATCCCAGTTACGCTGTTCTTTCCCTGTGAATTGCGCTAACATTCGTTTTATGTTCGGGTTCGCTCTTTCCGTTGGGTTCTCTTGTGGCGTATATGGTGCTGTAAGCTGGTGTTTAACGCCGTACTCCTGCAGTAGTTTGTTAAATTCTTTACTTGTGAACTGGGTTTCATTGTCAGTTATTACCACTTTTGGTACTCCGAATCTCGCCAATATCTGTTCTCTGAATGCCTTAACGAGGCCTCTGGCTGTAGCTTTTCGTAGTGGCACGATTTCGACCCATTTCGTGAATTTGTCTATGAAGACCAGAAGGATTGTATGTCCATGTTTTGACCTCGGTAATGGGCCCACAAAATCCGCGCATATTGTGGCCCAGGGTTCGTCGGCGATGTGCGTGAGCATTTTGCCAGCGGCTTGTTGTTGTGTTGGTTTGTACATTTGACAGGTGGGACATCGTCGTACGTATTCTTTTATATCTCGGAACATCCCGGGCCAGTAGTATCTAGTCGCCGCGCGCATGATCGTTTTCCGGATTCCCATGTGTCCGGCCGTCGGCGCGTCGTGGATTTCCTGTAGTATCCTCTCCCTCATTGGCTTCGCTACGCATAGCTTCCATGGGACCGAATCTTCGTCGTCTGCGTGTACTGTGAAATGACGGTAGAGCTCACCATTCCCTACGATGTAGTCCGAAAATTTCTCTGGATTCTGTTTCACCTCTTCGATCTTCGCCTGGAGCCACTTGCATGTTTGTACATCCTGCCCTTGTTCCATAGTGCATAGTTGTGCATCTTGTGGTTGGCGCGAGAGAGCATCAGCCACCACATTGAGTTTCCCTTTTCGGTACTGGACGTCGAATGAGTGTTGTTGTAGCTCCAATGCCCATCGCGCTATTCGTCCGGACGGGCTTTCGATCGCATTTAGCCACTTCAGCGATAGGTGGTCAGTGACTACCGAGAACTGGTAACCTTCCAAATAGGGTCTCATCTTGCGGATTGCCCACACAATTGCTAGGCACTCCTTCTCGGTTGGGGAGTAGTTCTCCTCTGCCCTATTAAGCCTTCGGCTTGCGTATGCGATAACCCGCTCTTCGCCATCCATCTCCTGGGTGAGTACTGCCCCTAATCCAAAAGAGCTGGCGTCGGTTTGTAGTGTGAACTTTTGCGTGAAATCTGGACATGCTAGTACCGGCGCCTCCGTAAGTGAGCTTTTTAAGGTCTCGAATGCCTTTTGCTGTTCCTCAGACCACTTCCATCGGTTACCTTTCTTCAACAACACTGTCAGCGGGTGGGCAATGCGTGAAAAGTCGGGTACGAATCGTCGGTACCAGGATGCTACGCCTAAGAATCTTCGTAATTCTCGAATGTTCGTTGGTTCTTGCAGTGCTCTAATTGCCGATATTTTATCAGGGTCAGTGTGGATTCCATCTTCGCTTACCACATGTCCGAGATATTTTAATCTTTTCCTGAAGAATTCGCATTTTTCCGGGTTAATCTTCAGGTTGGCCTGTCTCAAACGATTAAACACTTCTGTGAGGTGTTGAATGTGTTCCTCCAAAGTCGCACTTGTGACAATGATGTCTTCCAAGTACGCGAAGGCATTGGGTTCGAGTTCCGGGCCAATAACCCTGTCTAACGCCCGCTGAAAAGTTGCCGGTGCGGAGTGTAGTCCGAACGGCATTACTCGCCATTGAAACAAGCCGCGTCCCGGTACAGTGAATGCCGTGTATTGTTTGCTGTCTTCCTCCATAGGTATCTGCCAGTAGCCGTTCTTCAAGTCTAAGCTGCTGATAAACTTGGCGCTTCGTAGTCGATCTAGGATGTGCTGTATCCTGGGCAGGGGGTACGCGTCGGGTATTGATCGTGCGTTTAGTTGTCGGTAATCAACGCATAATCTCCAGCTTCCATTTTTCTTTTTCACGAGTACTATTGGGGCACTGTGCGGGCTTCGTGACGGTTCTATGCATCTCTTTTCCAGTAGTTCATCGACTTCCTTGTTGATTGCTTGTTGCATTTTTGGGTTGCGGGGAAAGTACCTCTTTTTAATGGGGCGATCGTCTCTCATGACTATTTTGTGTTTCGCTATATTTGATGTCCCGCTCATTTCCTCAAATCGGCGTAGTTCGCTGTCGAGGAACTCTTTTATCTTCCTGTCATCTGCTTCTCCTGACCGCGGTTCGATATTGGGTCTCTCGATGGTTTCGTGGGGTTCGGTCTTCTCGTTTTCAACCGTCGATATGCTCGCCACCACCTCTCTTTCTACCCCCTTGCCTCGTAGTGTTAGGGAATGGCCTCCGCAACTGAGCGTCATATTGACACTGGCGAGTATGTCCGTTCCTATTATGACGTCGTCGATCAGTCCTGGAAGGACCAGTACCTCGCTCTTGTGTGTTTTATCTCCTATTCTTATTTCTACATCCACTGCTTCCATTACCGTTCTTGGCCTACCATCCCCCATTACTACTTGCCTTTTTACTTGTTTAAAGCCTTTAGTACCTAGATTCCTCGACCATGCTTCGCTGATAAAACTCCTTGTTGCTCCCGTGTCGATTGTTGCGGTGACCCCTTCACCATTAACCACTGCCTCTGCTAACACCCGCCCCTCTGTTTGCTTTAGTATATTAAGACTTACCGAGGTTGTGTGCATTGAGGCCCCTCCCCTCGGTTCGGATGCGGCCTCTGATCGTTTCCCGGTACTACACGGCAACAGTTCTTTGTTAGCACGCCGCATCGGCCGCAATCCCAGCAGAAGTCGCGTCGTCCGTTGCGGCATTCAATCGCGAAATGTCCGCCCTCGCCACATCTCCTACAGGCACTCCTGGGGTTTATGAGGTATTGTTGTGGTATGGGTGGATTGCTTTCGGTGAGCTGGCGCAAGTGGGTGTCGCCTCGGTGTGTCGCTACGTTTTGTGGCTGGGAGCCACGTCCTTCTGTACGTCGTGGTAGACTTGGTCTCACCAATGATCGTTGTTGTTCTCTTTCTATCACGATGGTTTCGAGGTCCTCGAATAGACTTACCAGTTCATCGAGTGTATGGAACTCGCTACGCTTGCAGTAGAGCTGGTACTCGCTTCGACTATTCCGGTAGATGCGGTTAAGCTTTTCCTCTTCGCTTAGGTTGCCGTGTCGCATTATACTCTGGAGTTCCAGCAGGTAATCCTTAAATGACTCTCCGGGACGTTGGAGGCGCTGCCGTATGTTGTCGTCTAGGTGTTCGAAATATCGTGCGTTCAGGAAGAACCTTAGGAAGTCGTGTTTGAATTGGCGCCACTCTGGCCAGTGGCGGTTGTTGTTACGTAGCCATATCAAGGCTCGATCTTTGAGTAATTCGGGTAGGGCGCGTGGTAGTAGATCCTGGTCTATCTCATACCCGTCGGCCATCTCTTCGACTCTTTCTATAAAGCTCAAGGGGTTACTCTTGCCGTCATATTTTATTCCCCATTTCCGTACACGGTCGATGATACAGGTCTGTGCCGGTGGTTGGGACATCGCATTTGGTAGTTCGTCAGGGTTTCTGGTCTCGTGTCTGCTATTAATACTGACAGGTGTCGGCGATCGTGATCGATGCGCCCGTGTACTACTGCCTGGGCCGGGTAGGTTTAACGAAGTTGCCGGCTTGGTGTGTTTCGCTTCTAGCTCGGCGAAGCGGCTTTCCATCGTAGGGTTCTGGTTTATGAAGCTTACCAACCCCTTCCTTAGTTCCTCGACAGTTCCGGTCTTCTCAAGGCCGAACTCGTTCGCGTATGTCAGTAGATCCTCCTTCAAGAGGTAATATATCCAGCTCGTCTTCACCATTGTGGCTTATTTCGCTTGGATTTCTTGGTTGCCTCTGTTTATTCTCACCGTGTTTCCTTCTAGGTTCGTGTTTGTTGGTTTTAGCGGGTAATTCACTGTCTTAGCAACTTTTCTCACTCGGGCTTGTTTTCTATGGTTGATTTATATATATATATATATATTTTTTTTTTTCTCTATATATTTTTTTTTTCACTTTCTTTCCTTCACTTTCGGGTAACAGATTGGTTTCTTTGATAATCGCACTTATATAGGGGCACAGTTTATAGTCACTTTGCTTTCTCTTTGTAGTTCGGTTTCTTTTATAATCGCACTTTTATATATATATATATATTTTTTTTTTTTTTTTTTCACTTATAAGTGTCCCTGCTCGGGCGCCATTTGTAACGATTCCCCGGTCTTCCGGTCCATAGCCAGGGTAGGCTCAGCCGAAGGGGTCCCCTTACAAAACAATAAGAAAATATTTCCGTCCGTTTGCATAAGTTTCTTTAATTTCACTATGGCCTTAATCTAGCTTAGCCTTCTTAGTCTCTAATTATCCTCAATCCGTGGCTACTGAGTCCTTCCCGCCTTGTCCTCCGTCCCTAGCCCTGGGAGTTTTCACTACCCGTGGCTCTATGCTACGCTCCTGGCTTCCCTTCCTTTCCCTCTGTCACTAGCCTTGGGAGTTTCCACTACCCGTGGCTCTATGCTACGCTCCTGGCTTCCCCTCCTCGCCCTCTGTCACTAGCCTTGGGAGTTTTCACTACCCGTGGCTCTATGCTACGCTCCTGGCTTCCCTTCCTCGCCCTCTGTCACTAGCCTTGGGAGTTTTCACTACCCGTGGCTCTATGCTACGCTCCTGGCTTCCCTTCCTTTCCCTCTGTCACTAGCCTGGGGAGTTTCCACTACCCGTGGCTCTATGCTACGCTCCTGGCTTCCCTTCCTCGCCCTCTGTCACTAGCCTTGGGAGTTTTCACTACCCGTGGCTCTATGTTAGTTGTCCCTGTCGATAGCCTTGGGAGTTCTCACTGCCCGTAGCTCTATGCTATTTCCCTAGCTGCTGACTGACTACACCGTCCCTACGCTATGGTGGCTCGGCCTCAACTAACTCGCGCTTGGTGGTTGCGCCGGCTTTTATACCCTTTCTGTGCCAGCGCGACCGTTGTTCTGCCGCTGCGTGCGCCTATACATCTGCGTATGTGTCCGTTATTCTTACGTTTGTATAACTTATGTACAGTGGGTGTTAACATACTTATTTGAAATAACGGAAACCAAGACTTACATTTATGTAATTAATAATTAATGTAAAACTAAGCGTATAATTCCTTTTAACAAAATAATATTGAATTCTTATTAACTAAACAACGTTCTACGGTTTCATAATTATAATATATATATCAATGCTGCCTTGTGTTGTGGAGGCTCCAAAGGCTGATGCATTTGGGGTCTTCACAACCTTTTCCATGGGATGTTGCAAATAAATGAATAAGCTTGGTGTATACCTACCAGCGTTGCCATTCTAGCTTTTTTCAAGCTAGATTTAGCTTTTTTTCTTGTCTTTTAGCTGCAAAAATTCTGATTTAGCTTTGGCTTTTTTTTTAGCTTTTTTATTTGCTAAAACTCCCCAAAAAATGAGCGCTGCTCACTGCTCATATACATTCATACAGTCATTATAGTTACCATTATTTGAATGTAAAACATTTTTTTTAACATTTCGTTATTTTTATTGACTTTGAAGTACAAATTTACATATATGTAGTATATGAAAATAAATAACGTATGCAGGCTCCACTAAACACGACGGTTCTTCAGATAAGCTGACTTCTTGTTCTTCTTCTTGTTTACTTCTGCATATTCTATACATGCATTCGCGTTTAAAATTCGTCAAATTCTTCATTCTGTGAGTTTATCCATCATTCGCACGTGAGCTGAATGTCAAATTATTTCGTCTTCCTTACAGTTTCGACATCTCGGTCACGAGAGTTTGACATTCAGCTCACGGCGTGTATGTGTATATGTATCTTGAACCGACCTGTTAAATTGACCTTGAATTTATGTGTTTTGAAAACACATTAGGCGAGTTCCCCTGGCTGTGATTCAGATCCGCTAGCAATTTTGCATGCAAATGGAGCAACAATTTTGTTATCCTGGTGTTTATCTGGATCCATTTCGGGTCCGTATAGATTGTAATAGATTTCTTTGATCCATATAAACATCAGGATAAAAAAATTGTTGTTGCAGCTGCTTGCAAATTTTTTGTCCGGATTACTGCCCCGGGAAATCACCTATTAATAAAGCATTGAAATACGCAGTAGGACTTGGTATCATCGTTTATTAATCCGGGAGTACTAGTCAATAGATACTCCATTACTCCCTGTACCTCTTGTATAAGTATACAATTTTGTATACTCGCTTTTAACATTGTGTGTCCTAGGAAGGGAAGTAATAAGCACAAACAAAATAAAACAAAACTGAAAAAATTTTGATATTGCTCGGAAAGGATATCAAACAGAGTACTTTTCTGCTCTCGCTTGGGGAGATCTCGCTCCAAGTTCTACTGGGTAATTTCGTAATTTTTTTAGCTTTAAATTTTTTTTGATGTGTTTAACAATTTTTTTAGCTTTTTCTAGCTTTTTTTTTGATAATCTAGCTGGAACTCTGGAAAAGTTCTGGCAACACTGATACCTACACTTTTGTCACTTGTTTATTTGTAATACACGTTCGAAATCGGTTTATGACCACGCCTTCTTTTTAACAGAGATGTTTCTAGAATGCTCTTCAGAAATTTGTAACGTGACATTTTTGTAACTAAAAGTAACACATTGATAAAATTTTTCACTAACGAGTATATTTATGTATACGCTTAGTCGGATCATTGATAAAAATTTTGAAAATGGGCGTGACTACGCCCACTTTATGCGGCAACCCGCTTATATAAAATACACAGTGTTTCGATCAAACGCAAACAACCAATGAAAGCAGATGAGTATCTAATTTTCGATTCTACTCGAACTTGGGATTCCTTGCTTGTTAATACTAGATAGGTATACGAGCACAGAATATTTATACCATATAAATCAATACATGTTAGACTTAAAAACTATTGTCTATACAGGTAAGTATGCTGTAAACATTTAGCAAATTAAAACACCCAAAAGAAAAGCAAAAAAATACGCTGAAACCTTGGTTCAAATTAGCGAGAGGTGTCAAAAACATTCAAAAGTACTATGCATTTGTACCTCAAGATCCCGGACATATTTCATGTAGCAAAATTTCATTTTTAAAAGAATTTGTTAAACATAAAGTTTACTAAACTTAACTACACATTAATTTTTTTAAATCCGTGGATAAAAATGATCGAAACGCAGTAAAAATGGGAAAACGAGCTTCCTCTTATATTGGTACGAAGGTAAGATATCTGATAAAAAGCAAAGCCTACCGCTAGCTTTACTCATAGTGGTATATTTGATTGATAAAAGTGCAAGTATTGCTGAACATAGAGTAACATTCATCGCTGTAGTTTCTTTAATCATGCCTGTCCCAAAAATCCGAAAGCGGGGTTTAGTTCTTGATTGATAGGTCTCTTTGTGGTATTAAATTGCAAATTTTCTGAATAGGAGAACACCGCGAATTACAACCTCACAATCTTGTTTTTATGCTTCCAATATAAAATGTAGCAATATGATACCATTTCATAATAGCCTGGAATTTTCTGGTTCTAATGCCTTTTAAATCAGTCAAATACGACTTATAGTTCCCGAGATATTAAGATTTTACCCAAAAATTACATTAAACTTTAACTTAATAGATAAACTTAAAAAAAAAGAAATTTTTAAAACTAAGTATACAGAAAATCTTAGAAGTCGTGCGGATATCGATTTATGTTGGATCCGCAAAAATCGCAGCTAACTTTTTTTTTTTTGATCGATTTATAATATTCTGACCCTTTATAAATCGTTTATGAATAATGTGCATTATAACGGCTTTATAAAGTTAAAAAGAGTTTTTACTATTGAGCGTTTATAATGTGTTATAGGATTTTTTTATGAATAAGGCTGTATAATATGCGCCATCTTCAGTGTCTTCGTTCGTTCAATACATCATATTCTTACCCTGTCGGCTGTATATATTTACATATGTTACATAGAAAGGCCGGCAGTAAAAAGTTTGTTTTTTTTTTTTTTTTTTTGTTGTTTTCGGATATAGTTTTTATTGTATCATTCTTGACGAATATGACAATTTTTATAGAATCTTAACCTAGGATACAATGACGTTATTCGTTGCCACTGCTTCAAATAACATATGGATGAAAATTTTATTTGATATAAAATAAATACTTATGAATACATTTATTATGTGTATGTGAATGTTTTTGTTTTTACTAAGAGTATGTACGTTATTTTATTTTATATTCGTTCATTATGTTATTCATTTTCATTTGTATATGTATTTATGCCGTCGGAATGGAATGGAATTCCAAGCAGCTGATTGTATAGTATTAAAAGTTCATACGGCTTGACAGGCGAGGATTATCGATGACACAATCGTGTGTTGCATTAATAAGTGCTGTTTCAGCTTTCGGAATGGAAGGAATTCCAATAAGCTGCGTTTATGAACTTAGGAATTTTTACGGCCTAATGGTATAGGCTCGTCCGGAACAGAATCATACATATGTTATACATGTGTATTAGTAAATGCTGTTGTAGCTTTCTGAATGGAAGGAATTTCAGTAAGCTCCTTTTTGCAATTTAGAGGTTTTACGGCCTAAAGCCCTCTGCACACGAGCATGATTTAAGGGTAATTTAGGCAAAAATCGTGTTTTCGGCAAGGGCGCCGAAACCGCCTGGGGTATCTCTGTTCTAACAGGCTTTTAGCCAGTATGTTTGGATGATTGCCAAGTCTTGTGGCGTAGTTAATTTGTATATTTTTTACTGCTTCAACAACTGTGTTAATCTTTAGATCCCTGTGTATAGCGGAATTTTTCATGTACCAAGGCCCCCGGCATATTGATCTTAATATCTTAGATTGTTGCCTTTGTATTCTTTCTAGACTGGATTTGGATGCTGAACCCCAAAGCTGTATTCCATATATCCAGGATGGTTTTATCACCATATTAAATAAAAGTATTTTGTTATCTAGGCTTAATTTAGATTTTTGACCAATGATCCATTGTAGATTGCTTATTTTCAGCTTTGCTTGCATTAACTTATTATCAATATGATATTTCCAAGTAAGCCTTCTGTCTAAGGTAACACCAATGTAGGTGACGTAATCTTTTTGGGTTACTATTTTGCCATTACTTGAGACAGAGGGGCAGGTATCTTTTTTTAGAGTAAAAGTGACTTGTACACACTTAGATTCATTGACTTTAATTCTCCAATCTGAAAGCCATTGTTCTACAATTCTTAGATGGCAACCGTCTGGCAGCCGTTGAGGGATTTGAGTGCACACTAAGTATTGCTGTGTCATCCGCAAATGTTGAAGTTACGAGATTTTCATTAGTGGGCAAGTCACTTGTGAATATTAAATATAGAATGGGTCCCAAAACACTACCTTGTGGAACTCCGGCGAAGATTGGATAGCTTTCAGTGGTATAACTTTTTTGCCTTACTCGAAACTTTCTTCCCGTTAGAAAGTTCTCTAAAATAAGGCATATATTGTACGGAAGTGTACGTCTTATTTTAAATAATAGTCCTTCTAGCCATACCTTGTCGAAAGCTTGTGCTACGTCTAGGAAGAGTGCAGTGCAATACTTTTTGGTTTCAAAAGCCGACCGTATTTGAGGTACTATTCTATGCACTTGCTCTATCGTACCGTGTTTCTCCCTAAAGCCAAATTGGTGACTTGGTATTGTCCCGCGTGTGTCTAGGATGGGCTGCATTTTTTTCAGCAACAACTTTTCGAATAGTTTGGAAAATATTGAAATTAAGCTAATTGGCCTGTAAGAGTTTAACAGGGTTGGGTTTTTCCCTGGTTTTGGAATCATAATGATTTCGGAAAGTTTCCAAGATTCAGGAAAGTAGTTTAGTCGCAGGAGGCTATTGAAAACGTATAATAATAACTTGGTAGCAATTGGAGGGAGTTGTTTTACCATTTCACCGGTTATTCTGTCGTGTCCGGGTGCCTTATTTTTCTGGATGTCGTTACAGATAACATTATTCAGGACATTTATCTTGAATTGGCGAGAGACTGTTGGTAAGCGAAGGGCATGTTCTGGGAGGAAATTGCTCCCTGGATTAGGAGTAAATACCCGCGAAAGGTGGGCTGCAAATGCGGTTCCTTTTTCCTGGTCGCTTCGAGCAAAGTCACCGTTTTCGATTCATACTGGAGGATCCTGCAAAACTGGCCTTTTGAAAGTTTTCAGTGACCGCCACAATGAGTAGTCTGTAGAAGATGTGGCTGTCAAGGACTTAATTCTGTTTTGGAAATCTGCTTCTTTTTTGTCCTGCAATAGCATCTGTAGCTCCTTCGTGCATTTTTTCAGTTCGTATTTCAAAGTTGGCGAGCGTAACCTCTGCCAGTCTTTCCTAATTTGCCTTTTCTTGTGGATGAGATCGGTGATATCGTTTCCTTTGAAATAACTAGGGACACTCCTCTGGGTAGTGTTAGGCTGTGGGCGCGTTGATACCTTTGCGCTACTTGAAGGACATTTGTGAAGTCAGTAATCGCGGAGTCTACTTCGGCTGCTGATTTAAGGCTTGAATTTAAGTTGGTGTGAGAGCTGATAAATTTTTTGTACTTAAGCCAGTTTGTAAATTTATTGGTTAAGCTCGAATTCAATTCGTTGAAATATGGGATTATATCAATAGTGGTAACACAAGGAGAGTGATCAGATGATAGATCGAAAGCCGATTTTATCTTAATTAATTCTCTTTCGATTCCACGAGTTACACCAAAGTCTATTAAGTCGGGGGTTTTGCTTCTATCAGTAGGCCAATATGTTGGCTGACCAGTGGAAATAATGTCTAGATCATTGCTTAAAATTGCTTTGAATAGGTTTCTTCCCTTTGGTGTTATCAGTCTGGAACCCCAGAATGTATGTTTAGCGTTATAATCACCTGCTGCAAGAAACCGTGGGCCCAACTTGGTAAAGAATTCGGTAAATTGGGATTCTGTTATATTGAAACGGGGAGGACAGTATATTGCAGTTACAGTGAGCCCTCCAGAGCTATCTTCTACGTGCACTGATATTGAGTGTATATAATTCCTGCAATAATCTCCCAGTATATGATGTTTAATCCGTTTTCTAATAAGTATTCCGGTTCCACCTCTAGCTTTACCTTCGGGGTGCTTGGTGTCGTAGAACGTAAAGCCGTCAATACTAAAATTATTAAAGGCCGTCAAATGAGTTTCAGAGATTAGCATTATGTCTATCTGCTGTCTTTCTAGAAATATTTGGAGTTCATTCCGGTGTTGGCTTAAGCCGTTAGCATTCCAAAAACCTATATTGAGTGAATTCGTGGTCTTGTTAAGATTGTTTGTAATAGGAGGTTTTGGTTCCTAATTAATTCTTGCATCATATTTTGCATTGATTTCATATGATCTTGCATCATTTGCACAAAACTGTTTAAGGTTTTTTCCAAGTTTGTAGACGGAGTGGGGGTCTCCTGAGTCTCGGGCTCCTCTATGCCTTTGAGGGCTTGTTAATATGTCTTGAAATGATTCTGACATTGTTATTGACCGTATTTGGAACATGTTGGGGTTTTGGAACTGGTTGGGTCTTTGGAGTCAAGGCGACGCTAGTGGTTTTCTTGGTACCCCTTTCCTTTAAGGAAGTATACACCGAGCAGCCTCTGTAATTTTCCGTGTGATTTTCGCCGCAATTGCTACATTTCTTTAATTGTGAGTTGTCTCTCGGTTTCACACAATCTTTGGAGGTATGCAAATCCCCACAGATGACGCAAACACTAGGCAAGGTACATTACCGCTTAGTGTGCCCAAACTCCTGGCAGTTGTGGCATTGTACAGGGCCCACCCGTTTGTGTGGTTCTTCCACCGAGATACGACGGTGCAGAAGGTACCGTAGATTGTATATGGGATGTACATCTCCCTTCTTTAAGAGGTGGAACTCTGGATCTATTTCTACTCGAAACATTGGCTGTGGTATGTTCGATTTGTTTTTTATATTATGTACATATCGTACTTTAAACCCTTCTTCTTTTAGAGCATTCTCAATTTCAGTTGGACTTACGGAACTTTCTATTCCTTTCAACACAACAGACAAGCCGCGGCTACTCTTCAGCTGGAATGTATAGAAAGACTTATTGTTTTTTTCAAAGTCGTTGGTTACTTTACGGAAGTATTCCTCGCCGTACGTTTGGATTTTGACTTCCTGGATATTTCCCTTTTTAATTGGTACAATGTGGAAATTCTTTTCCCCTATCAACGCTATCAATTTGTTTACAAGTAAGCCCGAACTTGGTTCTCTCAGGTAGATTGGTGGAGGTTTGGATTTTTTTTGCGGTATTTCCGGAGTCTTATCATCCTTTTGCGCAAGGAGGCTCAATCTGTTATTGGCTAATGCTACTTGGGTTGTATCATTTGATGGTTCTTTCACCGTGGAATTTTTTAAAACTTTATTAGGTTTACCACTTTTTTCCGGGGACCGCTTTCTTTTAACTACTGATATATAGCGGTCCATTCCGGTTTGAACCTTTTCGCCCACTTTTTGCATTTCACTACTCGTTTTTGAGTTAGATGCAGATGTTGCGTTATTTGAATTCCCTAAGGATTGAGGTAGAGGAAATTGCGGAATATTTCCAGGAATAGCGGGTGAGCAGGATCGTGCTCTTTGATCGTCTGTTTTATCTTTACGCACGTTTAGGTTGGTTTCATTGGTACTGCACCTCAATGTGAAATACCCATTGTTCCTCAATATGTTATTGTTAGAGTGAGTGCCTGGAGCACTCATGTATTTTATTTTATTTATTTTATTTTATATTATTTTATTTTATTTTATTTTATTTTATTTTAATCTGTTTTATTTTTATTTTATTAATTTTATTTTATTTTTATTTTATTTTATTTTTATTTTATTATTATTTTTTTTTTTATTTTATTGTATTTTATTTTATTTTTATTTTATTTTATTTTATTACGTTTTATTTTATTTTATTTTATTTCGTTTTAATTAAAATCTATAGTTTACACGTATGTATATGTATAACTGCAGTTGGAATAGTGCAGATCTCTGCACTCTTGGCAGCACAGCGGATACTGGTGCAGCGCCACCTACCGGCCAATAGTAGAAACTCAATATCGGCAATGCAGTTCACCGGAAATGTCACACCAGCTGATCCGACCTTCAAACGAATTTGACAGCGCCACCTGCCGGTACAGCACTTCAGATGCAACTCTGCACGGGACAAAAAGTTTCAGTATATATCTTTTTGGTTTTTTTTTCACAACTTCGTCGGAGGGAAATCGCCTCCCACGCCTCTGCACCGACTTTATCAAAAACCCGATTAAAAAATCGAGTAGAAACGCAAAGTAAAAAGTGTGCATATTTTTTGTGTTTATAAAAGGGAGACTTATAAAAAATCTGAAAAAAGGTGTACAAACAAAATTCCGTAAGAAGTGGATAAAGCATTTTTTTCCGTAAAAAGGAGACACAGCGTTTTCTCTATAATAAATAGGTGAACGCGGTGGTAGCTGAATGGGATAGACATTGGACTACCAATCGAAACGACCTAAGTTCGATTCTCGGTTGTGGCCGCCTGAAGAAGTCTGATGAGGGGATGTGGTGGTCTCCGAAATGGATCCATAACTTCTACCAAAAAAATTTTTCAATTTTTCTTAATTATAAGCCAATAGCTCATAAAAAATTCACATAAAATAATTATTAGAATTAAAACGGCCATGTAAAAGCAAACGTAAATATGTAAATCGGAGAGCCTGCCGAAAAAACAAAACTCTGAAACAATAACAAACATTGCCTGTATAAAAGCTTTGCTTGTTAATAGCTTTAGAACTTTGTACAAAACAAAACACACAATCGCACCAACATACTAGGTAGCAAAGACAGAGTGTCATTAAGCTACTGTTGTTGGTATGTGGATTGTAATATAAGGAAATTTGAAATTTAAGCGAAACAAAGCTGACGGCGGTGGTAGCTCAATGGGATAGACATTGGACTACCAATCGAAACGACCTAAGTTCGATTCTCGGTTGAGGCCGCTGGAAGAAGTCTGATGAGGGGATGTGGTGGTCTCCGAAATGGATCCATAACTTCTACCAAAAATTTTTTTTCAAGTTTTCTTAATTATAAACTGACCAATAGCTCATAAAAAATTCACATAAAATAATTATTAGAATTAAAACGGCCATGTAAAAGCAAACGTAAAATTTTATTTGTTCTTTCATAATGGAATGTGTTTAAATTGTCAATGTCCTGATGCATTCTCCACTCACATGATATGTAAAATTTACAATCGTCACAGTCATATTAAATATAAATGCGGTTGTTTTCATTGTAGTATTTGTAAAATCGGAAAATAGCAATTATTATAATCGATGCAACAATTTTCAAGGTAGGCTGACTATCATGACTGTTTTTGTTGAGTTGACGTCGTTTCTGTTGGATATACGTTGTTTTTTCCCTCAGTGTAAGTTTTCTATGGCCATCTGAAATTTGACCCCCTTAAACACCAATAAATCGTCATCAATCAGACCAAAATTTATATATACTATCCTTGGGTACAGAAGTATTGATATTGGGTATCAGACAATTTTAAAAATATTTTCGCTTTTTGACCTTTCATACTCTTTTATGAACCTCAATACGCCACACCTTAACCGCCACCAATCGGGACCAAAATTTGTGTGTGATATCTTTGACCATGTTACTACCGAGGGCGATACAGCGGATTTCACAGGTCAACAAAAAAGTCGATATTTTGGTGCAGCCCTGCTTGTAACTGCAGTTGGTAGTATACGATGCACTGATAGAAAAATGATAATAACTTTTTTAAATCGTAAGTGTAGTTTTTGAAATATGAGCCCTTAATAGGTTATGGCATATTTGGCCCGATAACTTTTTTTCTGCTAATCCTATCAACACACGCTTGATGTCGTTGAAAAGGCGACACTCCACTTTCTTATGTATAAGTACTGTATGATGTATGTCAAACTCCTTTTCTTCTTAGGGCGAAAACAGAAATATAAAAATATCTCGAAAACTGTTATACTTTTGAACTATTTGATTACATATTTGGAATCAGCAGGAATACATAGGAACCAAATAACAAATGTCGAGAATATTTTTTTTTGTCGGGTAGTGTTATCAAGAGATTTCCAATAAACAAGTATTTTCAAATTGTTTTCCTTTATAACGGTTTGTATTTTTTAATTCATGTGCATATATGTATGCATATGTGTGGTTAAAAAAAGTTATAAAGAAACATAAAACAAGTAAGAGAGAAATGAAACATTCTGTGGATTGTTTATGCAAATATTTATAAAAAAAATATTGTAATGATCTTAGAAATTTAAGTGGAGAAGTTTTACCCCAAAATGGTAAAATAATGGTCCAATTTGGCCGATTCCGACAAATTATAAGCGTATCTTAACAACTGAGGAACTAGCTCATTATTATTTTTCTCCTTCTGGAACTTTCGACAAACTTGTTTTGGCTCATTGTTATAATACCATAATGTTCATCAAAGGTATAAAAATTGCTTATTTTTTCCTAGCTAACTTTTTATTTTAATGGACTTATGAAATTTGCTGGTATATGTTCGACCAGCCGGTAATTCATGATTAAATAAATGCTGCAAAAACTCATGTACATAGAAACTCATAAAAATAATTAATTTTTTTTATAGGTATTATTATTCATATAAAAATTTAAAGGCAAAATAACCAAATATTAAAAAATTCCTCAAATTTGGGGAATCGCTTACAAAACGGCAACGCTGGTAAAACCAGGAAATAATATAAAATAAAAAGATTCAAAAATCACCAAATTAAGGAAAAGATATGAAATTAAAGAAAAGAATGTGATAAGAATTATGTGGTGTGTTTATGTACGTATGTATATTAGATGAGTTTTTTTTTGTATGGGATTCTTTAAACGTTCTCAGATCCTCTCTCCGGCACTGGAATATGAAAATATGTTTTAGAGTAAGTAAACTGAATGAAAAATTTCCCTTTTTAAAAACTAGATGGAGCTACACCAAAAACTGCGCAAATTCCCAGAATTTCAAGGTATGTTTAGATTTATATATGAAAAAAGATATTTCGATATAATCTCCGATTAATTCTGCTTTCAACGATGTATAACTTTTTTATTTCCGCCTAGGCATTCCTATGATATTCTACTTTAATCAATTTCTACTGTGAAATTTTTAAGTTAAGGTATATATTTTCATACATCGTTGAGAGCAGAATTAATAGGAGATTATATCGAAATAACTTTGCATATACACTGGTTAACCAATTATTAGAGAAAACCGTGATTAAAAATGAAAAAAATTGTAAAAATTGAACAAAAAATTGATATTTTGAGATTGTTTTTACAGTTTCTCTGACATTTATCACGGCACATTAATAGTGATTACACCGATATAAGCGGTGGAATGTCGCCTTTTCAACGACATCAAACGTGTATTGATAGGATTAGCAGAAAAAAAGTTATCGGGCCAAATATACTCATATCTCAAAAACTACAAGTACGATTCAAAAAAGTTGTTATCATTTTTT
Organism: Urophora cardui; assembly: GCA_960531455.1. Classification (NCBI taxonomy): domain Eukaryota; kingdom Metazoa; phylum Arthropoda; class Insecta; order Diptera; family Tephritidae; genus Urophora; species Urophora cardui. Next base: position 56,102,009 of record OY482671.1, read on the forward strand.
TATCAGTGCATCGTATACTACCAACTGCAGTTACAAGCAGGGCTGCAGCAAAATATCGACTTTTTTGTTGACCTGTGTTACCATTAATTTAAATTTTAAAAGCACTCTAAAGTACATACATATGTACATATATTATATGTAGCGAATCTTGTTTCGCTACTTAAAAAGTATGAAGGAAAAACAAGTTTAAAGTAGACCTCCTCTTTCTTAAACATAAAACCAATATATAGATATAGAGGGGTTTACCAAATACATATGTATGTATTTGAATTATTGAGCGAGCTTTAAAATCTACAAGAAAATTATTATTATCCAGTGACGGAAATTGTCTCACAGAGTGTAACTGCCAGAGTTCTGCTTCGATCAGTTTGTATGTACGTTCATGACTAGGGCATGGAATTTCATGTACTAAAAAATAAAAAATATGCGCATAAAAAATGCAACACAAACTGAGAAATATGCATGAAAAATCAAAAAAAATGCATTAATTCAAATTTTTTCGACTTCAGATAATTCATGTTTATTGAAGCTACAATAGTTAAATAAATTAGGTACAAACATTTTTTAATTCAATTTTGCTCTTACGTTGTACGTTTATACATATCGTTAGCTTAGAGTGCAAACTGTGTAAGTCCACTTTTTATGAAAAACTGTATTTTTATGTAGAACGCCAGAAAAATCAAATACGCACCACGCTAAACAAGTCTGTGATACTTGTCATATTTCTAATCGTTGTTATTCAGCGATACGCAAATTGTGTAAGTCCAAAAAGCGAAGAAAATTGTGTAAGTCCAAAATATTTACATGAACAGATTTTTTTTTTTTTTTTTTTCATTTCGAAATTTGTTAATTTTTTGTTTTTTGTCTCTCCTAAAATGTTTGAAAAAAGGACTTACAAAATTTGCACTCTAAGCTAGCAATATGTATGTGTTTTTATAGATACCCTGCAGCGAAATCAACTAGTTGTCAACTAATTGACAACTAGTTGGCCATACAGCTCAACTAGTCAGCCATCTATCTTTTTTCCATATTAGCAACTGGTATTTTTAACACGGTGATGACCTAGGAAATGGCAATTGTCAATATCCACACCAGAGTCATACCACTTGACTGACTAGTCAGTATCCACACCAGCATCATACCACTTGACTGACTAGTCAGTATACACACCAGCATCATACCAATTTGCTGACTAGTCAGTGTAGATATCAGAACTATACCAGTTGACTGACTAGTTTTACATGCTACTCCAATGAAAATGAAAATTGCAAAATAAAGTTTCTAATACATTTATTTAGTTATTAGAATATGATATTTAAATTAAAGAATTCAGGCACATTAGATTGTGATCTTGCATATTAAATATTTAGGAAAATTAACATTAACATTGTGAATAAGTAACACGTTGACCATTCTAAGCTTGACTTTTATATTGATGATTTTCTGACTTTATACAAACATATCATGTACTTTTTTCTATGGCTGAAGTAGTATCTAATATACAGGGCTGTATTAACATCTCAAACTATGTTATATTTGTGGCATTCACCTGATTTAATGATCTAACAATTTGCAACCAACTAAATCTACAAGGGGCCTACTACGCAGGGTTCGAATACTACAACAACAATAAAGAAGTTGCTTAACTTTTACTGCATACGTGTTCATTGCAACCTCCAGAAACCCCGGATACATTCGTTTTTAATTTAAAACCCTTTTTTTGGCAAAACTTCTTGTTTCATGACTAATCTCAATTTGTCGCCTATGACTCTAGTTGGGCAACTCCCATAATTTATCTAGTCAGTTAACTGGTAGGTTGGCTGACTAGTTTGGACTTTCGCTGCAGGGTATGTACATAAATTCAGTCTTGAACATTTCATAATTTGTAAAGGTTAATCCTTGTTTAACGATTCATTAACATACACAATGAAATATTTTTTCATATTCTCAAAAAGAAAACTTTGCCGATTCGGTCGAAAAAAGCTCTTATACATAGAAAACGAACATTCTACATCCAAAGAGGTAATATGAGCATGTTTGAAAACGGCTCTTTGTCGACAGGTATGCACCGTATCGAAAATACTAATAATAGCCGTGTTCACACGAAACTCTATTCGTCGTCAGATGACTGTTATGCATGAATTTCGTTTGTATAAAACTGTCAACTAGCAAATTACAAAAATAGGCAATATAATGCGAAATATGTAATAAAAAATGCAAACAACGCAAAATATGTAAAAATATGCATATATGACCAAAATATGCAAAATATGCAAAAACATTTGAATGCCATTTTTAAGACAATTTCACGATTCGCAAGGATTGTTTATTTATTTTGCTCTACCTAAATCTAAGAAAAACATGTATTTGCATAGATTTCCATGCCCTATTCATGACAAACCGTAAACGCACGAGCTACAGTTTGTTTGTTTGCAACACCCTATAAGACAGAAATGATAGAAACTCCAACACATTCTCAGCAAACACTAAAACATACCCTGCAGTAAATTTGTTTCACTGCTGAATGATCATTGATGATTCCTTGTTGAGTATTCATCACTGTCGTCATAACTGAGTACAATTTTTATTTGTTTGTTTTTTTTTTCTGAGGAAAGCAAACAATTTATATTAAAAATGCATCAGTCTTTATATGAAAGTATTCACTGATGCCTCCTCATCATAGGTGAATTGCATCAGTGATTCATTAAGGATTCATTGCGGATTTTTACTGCAGGTAATAGCAGTGATAGTCATTTGATACATCATTTGGAGAACACGATTGAGGGAAAGCGACACGGACAGAAATGTTTTCATCACATTTTTCACACCGTCCATATAAAAATGATGGAAACTTTTAGGCAGTGTGTGACAGAAATTTCCATCAATCGTCCACCTCAAATCATATATCAAATGACTATCACTGTCTTATAGGCCGCAGTGATCGAACGGTTTGGTTTCAAACAAACATATTTACAGACTGAATGATCCGATCGCTGTATGATCGTACATGTACATACTGTAACGAACCGATCGATCGCGATCGTTGCATGTTCATCTGATCATTCGACTGTGCGATATTTCTAGCAGAAAATAATATTGAAAAAGTACCTACTATCATATCAGCTTCCAAGCTATTTAGCAAAATTAGTTTTGGCCAAATTAGGCTAGGTCTTCCTAGTTCTTTAATTTATATAACTTTTTAATCGTAGTGAATGGTTGAAATATAGTACATCAATGAATAAGTTTTTATAAATATTAATTTAAATATAACTTAGTTGACTTAGTGACATACTTTTATTTAAAAAAAGGTGGATTTTTGAGTAATTTGCTTAAAACCTAATTTCAGGCCAACTTAATGCTTTTTTAAACTGAAATGAACTTAAATCACTGGAAGAGAGTTAATGAAAGTAGATTCTTTATCAATTTTTTTGCCAGCGCTCCAAAATCTATTAAAGTCAACCACCAAACCTCAAAAGACGACAAATTTTTAATGCTTTGTATTAGATATCAAGTCCATTTTTCATTTTATCACGTTGAAAAGTTTATAAACGTTTATTTTAATTTAATTTTTGAAAGTATGGCAACGTTTAGCTGTGAAGTCCAACAATTTTTGCTCTGTGTCTTGTGCTCTTAAAAAATTTTAAATAAATACTTTCATTGTTTCATTTCTGAAAATTAAGTGCTAAAATATTGTGCATAAATTAAAAATCTAATAGTGTAGCTTGATAAATACAAACATATTCATTTTGGTTTAGTATCCAAAATATAATAAGTTTTATTGCCAAGCCAATTTTGCATTGTATTGTTGTTACAGTTGAGTGGCTGACTTTTTGTAATTTTTTTAATTTGCGCGCTCACTTATTTACATCTCCTTTTTTCATCACTGCATTCTCTTCTCTTTCTTTATTTGTTGTCACAGCTGTTACCGTGTTTATTAAGCGTCACAAAGTGTCTCTTAAACTGCTCGCTTCAGTTGCTTTTAAACTGTTATTTTTATTGATACTCAAACGTTGCGTATTGTACTTAACCTTTCCTTTACCATTTACTAAACGTATATACATTAGATTGTGCCGCTGTGGTGCAGTGGGTAGAGTGCTCGCCTGCTATGCCAGAGGTCTCGGGTTCAAACCCCAGTCCGAGCAAAACACCAAAAAAATTTGCTAATTAGTAAAAATCCAATTATTGGGTTTTTTAAGAACAGCGGTCACCTCTTGGCAGTGGGCGCCATGAAAAAGCTTCTCACAAAAAAGCATTCGCCGTCGGAGCCGGCATAAAACTGTAGGTCCCCCCAATTAGTAGGAAATAACAAAAGGAGCACACCTCGAATTGGGAGAGAAGCTCGGCCATAAAACTCGGCAGAGTTATAATAGCGCCATTGTATTATTATTATTATTATATAGATTAGATGCGTTTTTTTAGATTTTCCCTCCGGCAACGGAATATGAAAATAGAGTGTTTTAGAGCAAGTAAACTGAAAACAAAGTTTACTTTTCCAAATTTGATACCAATATTGTCCAATAATATTTTGAGATCATCCGGGTCCACGTTTTTTTTCTGCTATCCACGGTCTCGATCTTTCGAATTTTTTTACATTTGTGGAGTTATCCAACCCCATAAAACAATCACTAATAAACCAAAAACCCGCCTTCAAGGGCAAAATTGTTGAAATTTTTTAGAAATTTAAAATCATGTCAGCCCTTTTATATCCAACTTTACTTCACTTAAACTTAATGAACTAATCCAATTTTATTAGATTTTTAATAGCTATACATTTCTCGAAAGCGCATTAAATAACGCAGCCTACCATTTGATTTAATTAAAAAATAATGCCCGCTTCGGGAAGAGTGTAGGGCAAGAAGTCGAAGATTCATAAGGAAAAAAAAAATAAAATTATCACTTTAGGCCGCGATATTACCTTCCCTGAGTACGCCATTCGCTCTAGCGGTTAATTCTACGTACGAGTCTATATCAATTTTTTTTCTTGTGGAAAAGTCCAACTTTTTTCATATATAAATCTAAACATACCTTGAAATTCTGGGAATTTGCGCGGTTTTTGGTGTAGCTCCATCTAGTTTTTGGAAAAGTGAAATTTTTCTTTCAGTTTACTTACTCTAAAACACCCTATATTCATATTCCAGTGCCGGAGAGAGGATCTGAGAACGTTTAAAGAATCCCATACAAAAAAAAACTCATCTAATATACATACGTACATAAACACACCACATAATTCTTATCATATTCTTTTCTTTCATTTCATATCTTTTCCTTAATTTGGTGATTTTTGAATCTTTTTATTTTATATTATTTCCTGGTTTTACCAGCGTTGCCGTTTTGTAAGCGATTCCCCAAATTTGAGGAATTTTTTAATAGTTGGTTATTTCGCCTTTAAATTTTTATATGAATAATAATACCTATAAAAAAATTAATTATTTTTATGAGTTTCTATGTACATGAGTTTTTGCAGCATTTATTTAATCATGAATTACCGGCTGGTCGAACATATACCAGCAAATTTCATAAGTCCATTAAAATAAAAAGTTAGCTAGGAAAAAATAAGCAATTTTTATACCTTTGATGAACATTGTGGTATTATAACAATGAGCCAAAAGAAGTTTGTCGAAAGTTCCAGAAGGAGAAAAATAATAATGAGCTAGTTCCTCAAATTTCATAAGTCCATTAAAATAAAAAGTTAGCTAGGAAAAAGTAAGCAATTTTTATACCTTTGGTGAACATTATGGTATTATAACAATGAGCCAAAACAAGTTTGTCGAAAGTTCCAGAAGGAGAAAAATAATAATGAGCTAGTTCCTCAGTTGTTAAGATACGCTGATAATTTGTCGGAATCGGCCAAATTGGACCATTATTTTACCATTTTGGGGTAAAACTTCTCCACTTAAATTTCTAAGATCATTACAATATTTTTTTATAAATATTTGCATAAACAATCCACAGAATGTTTCATTTCTCTCTTACTTGTTTTATGTTTCTTTATAACTTTTTTTAACCACACATATGCATACATATATGCACATGAATTAAAAAATACAAACCGTTATAAAGGAAAACAATTTAAAAATACTTGTTTATTGGAAATCTCTTGATAACACTACCCGACAAAAAAAAATATTCTCGACATTTGTTATTTGATTCCTATGTATTCCTGCTGATTCCAAATATGTAATCAAATGGTTCAAAAGTATAACAGTTTTCGTATCACAATGGGCCACCTCGGCCTAAGTGTGTCCCCGCTTTCATGAATTGCGGAGACAGCCACCTCAACCTATAACAGTTTTCGAGATATTTTTATATTTCTGTTTTCGCCCTAAGAAGAAAAGGAGTGTGGCATACATCATACAGTACTTATACATAATAATAATTAGGGCATGGAATTTCATGTACTAATAAAACCGTTTAAAAAATAAAAAATATGCGCATAAAAAATGCAACAAAAACTGAGAAATATGCACCAAAAATCAAAAAAAATGAATTAATTCAAATTTTTTTCAACTTCAGATAATTCATGTTTATTGAAGTTACAATAGTTAAATAAATTAGGTACAAACATTTTTTAATTCAATTTTGCTCTTACGTTGTACGTTTATACATATCGTTAGTTTAGAGTGCAAACTGTGTAAGTCCACTTTTTATGAAAAACTGTATTTTTATGTAGAACGCTAGAAAAACCAAATACGCACCACGCTAAACAAGTCTGTGATACTTGTCATATTTCTAATCGTTGTTATTCAGCGATACGCAAATTGTGTAAGTCCAAAAAGCGAAGAAAATTGTGTAAGTCCAAAATATTTACATGAACAGAAATTTTTTTTTTTTCATTTCGAAATTTGTTAATTTTTTGTTTTTTGTCTCTCCTACAATGTTTGAAAAAAGGACTTAAAAAATTTGCACTCTAAGCTAGCAATATGTATGTATGTTTTTATAGATATGTACATAAATTCAGTCTTAAACATTTCATAATTTGTAAAGGTTAATCCTTATTTCGCTAGCTTAGAGTGCAAACTGTGTAAGTCCACTTTTTATGAAAAACTGTATTTTTATGTAGAACGCTAGAAAAATCAAATAAGCACCACGCTAAACAAGTCTGTGATACTTGTCATATTTCTAATCGTTGTTATTCAGTGATACGCAAATTGTGTAAGTCCAAAAAGCGAAGAAAATTGTGTAAGTCCAAAATTTTTATATGAACAGAAATTTTTTTTCATTTTGAAATTTTTTTATTTTTTGTTTTTTGTCTCTCCTACAAAGTTTCAAAAAAGGACTTACACAATTTGCACTCTAAGCTAGCGATTTAACGATTCATTAGCATACACTATGAAATATTTTTTCATATTCTCAAAAAGAAAACTTTGCCGATTCGGTCGAAAAAAGCTCTTATACATAGAAAACGAATGTTCTACATCCACAGAGGTAATAGGAGCATGTTTGAAACGGCTCTTTGTCGACAGGTATTCACCGTATCGAAAATACTAATAATAGCGGTGTTCACACGAAACTATATTCGTCGTCAGATGACTGTTGTTGAGACAGTTTCTCAACGGAACGAAAGCGTCCTGATTTCCTTAGGATTTTGAACGAAAACTACGCCAGCTAGATATAATTCGAGCTTTATTTGCATAGTTTGATGCATGTTGGTTATGCGTATGTTAAAATTCCTATTATAAATATAAATTTTAATTCAATCCAAGTACAATATTAATAAATTATACATACTTAAAGGTATGAAAACCAGGACGTATGACGATTTCCTCATGTATTAATTTGCGCTGCTTTAGCAAAGTGAACTTTTAGTAAAATGCACTTGAGTAAATTCGAGGGAAAAAGAATTGGCGCGAGGCAGAAGTCGTCGTACGATCTGTCACAGCTGTCATATTAATTTATCGATAAATGAAATAAACGTAGTAGATTAAGTCCAGGAAATAATCGATTTTCTACAGTGGCGGCAACATTCCACCCCCCAGTAAGGCAAGAAATATTTTCGCGGTCTTACTCCAAATTTTGAGCCACGTCTAAAATCGCAAGTTTTGATGTTGGTCGATCTAAAATACCACCAGTAGTTTGAATCTTGGCACTACGTACCTGCCCGTCCTTTGCTAACCTCGTCTCAAGTACCTTGCCTCGTGGCCAGACATTACGAGGACCTGAGGAGTCAACCACAACAACTAAGTCCCCAACCTTCAGTGGCCTCACCTTGGCATGCCATTTTGTCCTACATGTTAACGAGGGCAGATACTCTGTCAACCAGCGCTTCCAAAACATATCTGCAAACCGCTGGGACTCAAGCCAGCTACTTCTTAACACGCCTGGGCTGTCATCTAAGAGCGCATACGGCTTCAAGCCATTTGAGCTCCCCAGTAATAAATGATTTGGCGTGATGGCTTCAGCGTTGCTGCCGTCAATCGGCACGTACGTTAAAGGGCGCGAGTTCACAATATTTTCGATTTCAGCCATCATACTTCTGAGAAGCTCTTCACTTGGCGAACGACTAGGAGTTATTTTATAAAAAACAGTTTTTATAGAGCGCACTAAGCGTTCCCAAGCGCCTCCCATGTGTGGCGAAAGAGGTGGATTAAAATTCCATTTCGTATATGAAGAAGTGAAAGCGCGAACGAGCTCATTTTTATTCACTTGTGAAACTGCTTCGCGCAACTCTCTCTCAGCACCAATAAAGTTAGTCCCATTATCGCTAAAAAATTCTCGAGGGATTCCACGCCGTGACATAAAGTTTCGTATAGCTAATATGCAAGAACTTGTATTCAGGGAATACGCTATTTCAATGTGAACTGCTCGTACGGATAAGCATGTAAACAAAACTCCATAGCGCTTTTCTTTGTGCCGATTTATCGTGACCAAAATTGGCCCGAAGAAATCTAGCCCGGTATAAGTAAATGGTGCAACATGAGTAGCTAGACGCGCTTGTGGCAACTTAGCCATTTGTGGCATTCGCGGTATAGCCTTCTGAATTTTACACACTTGGCAGTTTCTAATTTGCTTCTTAAAAGTCACTCGTAAGCGCGGTATATAGTAAATTTGACGAATTTCATTCACAGCAGTTTCATCGTTAAGATGATGATAGAAATTGTGATAATGCATGATTATTAGCGCGGTTACGGGATTATCTTTTGGCAGAATTATCGGCCTTTTTCGCTCATCTGGGATACTCGCCATATCGATACGGCCATCAATGCGCAAAATGCTGTTGTTATCCAAGTAAGGTGAAATTTTGTATATAGGACTCGCTTTGGGCAAAGGTTTATTTTTTATCAATAGGTCTATCTCCTCTGCATAAACAGCTCGCTGTGCTTGATGATAGAGAGTATTTTGGGCTTTTATAATCTCTTCCTGATTGAGTTCTCCACTTTGTAAATCTTGTTGCTGAACCTTCGATTTCAAATTGTTCATGAAACGTAGCGCATATGCTGTAGTACGCACTACGCGATTCCACCTCGAGAACCGTTTAACCTCGATTAGTTCCTCAGCAGTTTCGATATGTAATAGGTGGCGTTTGATCTCCTCCGTTGTGTCTTTAGTTGGATTTATGTCGTTCGGCCACTTATCTTCCGGCATGTATAGAAATTTCGGGCCATTAAACCAGCGATCATCATTATGTAGGCTTATTTTACGCACCCATTTAGTTGCTTCATCTGCCACATTGAGTTTGCTCGGTAGCCATTTCCACTCGTTCGCATCAGATAGATCCAAAATCTCGCTCACTCGAAATCCTACGAACTGGCTGTATTTTCGATGGTCGGAATTCAGCCAACTTAAGACTGTCTTTGAATCTGACCAGTACACCTTTTTAGTGATTTTTAGAGTATGATTTTGAAGCATATGATTTACGAATCTAGAGCCGATAAGTGCTGCCATGAGTTCCAAACGAGGAATAGATGTTAGCTTCAATGGCGCAACTTTAGTGCGGGACCCTATCAATGAACACACAATATCTTCACCATCAGAGATTCTAAAATACGCAACGGCAGCGTACCCGTTCTCGCTGGCATCTACAAAACAATGTAACTGCACGTCAAGTAAATTATAGTTGTCGAAATATTTGAGATAACATCGGCTTATATGTATGTTTTCTAAGCACGGAAGCGCTTCTACCCATTTCAGCCACTTTGAGTACTGCGCTGGCAATATCGGCTCATCCCATGCAATAGCATTACGCCAGATTTCTTGCATTAGAATCTTGGCGTACATAAGAAAGTGTCCCAACAACCCAAGAGGGTCATATATGGACATTAATGCGCGCAGTACCTCTCTCTTTGTAGGTGTGCGGTCGCCGGTGAAGATTTCGCTCTTTAATTTCGTTGGCGAAACTTTAAAAGTGATCTTGTCATCGTTTGGTATCCAGAATACCCCAAGCACCTTTTCCATAGATGCCTCGTTACCTAGAATCAGACTTTTACACGCCGCCTGTGGTTCATTATTAAGCTCCCGTGCAACTACCTCTGCATTCGACGTCCAATTACGAATGTAGAATCCTCCTTGCTCGTGTATAAATTTAACCTCTTTACTTATTTTGAGTGCTTCCTCAATTGTATCAAAGGAATCCAAATAGTCATCCACATAGTGATTACGCTTAATAGTAGCAGCTGCCTTCGGATATGTGCTTTCAAATTCTGCAGCGTTCAGGTTTTTGACATATTGTGAAATATTCGGTGCGCAAGTAGCGCCGAAAATCATAACATTCATGACATAAATTTCTGGCTCCAAGTCAGCCTTACAATCTCGCCATAAAAAACGTTGAACTTGTTGATCTTCCGCTCTAATAAAAATTTGGTGGAACATTTCAGCTATGTCACCACACACCGCGAAATGTTTTTGTCTAAATCGGTGAAGTATACCCGGTAGCGATTCTAGCAAATCAGGCCCTTTTAACAGGAGCCCGTTAAGTGAGACTTCATTAACCTTGGCAGCAGCGTCCCACACTATTCTTGTTTTACCAGGTTTATTTTTATTGAAAACAGCAAAAATCGGCAAATACCACACATGCTTGTGCGCGTATTCATTTTCCCGTAGCTTACGAATATAACCTTTAATTAAATAATCGGAAATGGTTTTCTTAAAAACGCTCAGCAATTGCGCGTCAGCATTTAGTTTTTTCTCAAGACATAAAAGTCTCTTCTTTGCCATGTTATAACTATTTGGCATTTCGAAATTGTCATACCGCCACAAAAGGCCGGTTTCATAGTGACCGTCTGAACGTTTTCTTGTGAGCTCCCTCAGCATACTTAAGGAACGTTCGTCTTCAGCGTTAGCTTTTATTTGCGTTGACAAATTCACGCCTATATTTTCCAAAGAGTAAAATTCTTTAACCATTTCTTGCAGCTTTGCATCACCATCAGAAGAACATTTGCAAATGTGAAAACTATATGATTCATTTAAATTTTGCTTGCTACTGCCAGTTCCGTAGATCATCCAACCAAGTGATGTCTTAATCGCTACAGGTTCAGTAGGTTTTCCTTCTCGAATTCTTTGTGGAATTCCCAATTTCCAATTATCTACACCTATAAGTATCCGCGGCATAGCGTTCTCATAACTTTTTATTGGAAGATTTCGTAAGTGTTTAAATTGTTTGCATAAAGCTGCAGCATTCACTGTTTGTGTTGGCAGCGACAGATTACGCACTGTGTGTAAGTTTATCGTTGTTTTCTTATTTTGATTTGTCAAAATTTCAACATTCAACTTCTTCGAGAACTTTTCCTCTCGCTGTATTTCACCAGTCCACTTCAAGCATAATGCGTGTGACTGGCCACTTAGCTGTAATTCATCAGCAATTTCTTCATCCATTAAACTTATTGAAGAGCCTTCATCGATAAATGCAAAAGTCTTAACTAGTTTATCATTTTTTCCTTTCAGTGTTACTGGTATAATTTTAAAGAGAGCGTCGCCTCTTTGAGAGCTATGTGCATTGCATTTATGTTTTTCAATTTTTTTGTTTATCGTACTTGCATCTGGTTGTGGTGAGTATTGTTTAGGTTTAGAATCAATGTTGCGATGCAGTAGAGCATGATGCTTGAGATTACAATTGTTTACACCACATGTCTCTGTACATGCTTTAAAATTAGTGTGTTGCTGTAAACATTGTTTACATAAATTGAACTTTCTGACTATGTTCCATTTCTCACCACGCTCCAACAATTGAAACTCTTTACAGCTGGCAACATTGTTGCAGAACTTCTTGCAAACGCAACATGTTTTTTCTTCTTCCCTTTTGTCATGGTGAAGGTGAATAAAACCTTTTCTGTTGTCATTTTTACGAACAGCTGTTTTATCGCTTGAAGAGGAATTAGTTGACAAAACCACGGTGCTAGCTGATAAACCAACATTATATATCCAGATCGAAAATTCAGCTATATTTGCCCGAATATTCTTTTTTGCTAAATCGAGTTTGTGCGTACCCCAACTAATTTGATAAAACGGTGGCAGTTTTTCTACAAGTTCTTGTAGCAACGACGAATTATTCATTTCGTCATGTAGGCCACATGCTTCAATTGTTATTTGCAAATTTCGGACACCAATGGCAAAAGAGGTAAATGTTTCTAGTTTATTTTGATTTACTTTTGGTAATAATTTTAATCTATTCTTTATAGAGTTCAATATTTTCTCTGGTTGGCCATATAACAACTTAAGCGTAGATATTGCTGTACTTACGCAAGAAGGGTGTACGAGAATATGCTGAACGGCTTGCAAAGCTTCACCGCGGAGTGATCGTTGAAGACGTATCAAATTTTCCGCATCTGTTAAACCACATACTGCAGTGGACCATTGAAAAGTGGAACTAAAAAGCGGCCATTCTTCTGGCTGACCAGAGAATGTGGGCAACTCTTTTGGCACCGATTGACGAGCACTTATCTGTGTTTTAGATAGAGTGTTGTTGAAAGAATACGCCGAATTGGGCTCAGTATTCATGTGTGTTGATGTAAATATGGAATTCGATGGAAATACGCCAGTTGGTACAAATTGTGCAGAATTCGATGTTAAAATTGGTTGTGTAACCGTTGCGGACGAGGGTAGGAGATAGGTACGCTGCGCTGTAGCAGCGGTCTCCGCAGTTGCTGTCGCTGTATGAGTTGCAGTTGTAGGTGAGCAAATTAACGCAGCGGTTGGTTGGTGTGCCGCCGTAGCGAACTGAGACGCAGTTGTCGACGTTGATGTCTGCCAGGCATTCAACTGCTGCATTGTACCAGCTAGCTCTGCAGCAACTGTAGCTGCATTCGGCGACGTCGTTGGCACGTACAGCTCAGCAACCGGGTGTTGCGCTGCATTAACTGGTTGGACGACAGTTGCCGGCGCGGTGGTATACGTCAGAGCGGAATTTAATTGCAGCACTCTATTGGCCGGTTGAGCAGCAACTGTAGCTGCGTTCAACGACATTGTGGGTGCGCAAGTAAGGGCAGAAATAGGGTGCTGCTCTGTAGCAGCCGTCGGACCGTTTCGTCGAAATTGCTCAATAATGGAATTATCTAAAAGCGTTGCCGCAGTTCCATTATTTACATTTGTTGCATTGCCTGTAAGGGTATCAAAATAAACAGAATTTGCAGAAATTGAGTTTTCTAGATTTTCTTTGCGGCGTTGGGAAATATTGGGGTTGTGTGCTTCTAGAATCCTATACTTTTTGTCAAGAAATTCTTGATCACGTGCGATGGCCATTCGTCTCTCTTCCTCCAATCGTTGTAGCTCAAGCTCTGCTGACCAATTTGTTGAAGTAGAAGTACGACTTGAAATACTTTTAGTTGATAGCGCTGAAGCCGATTCTAAACAATCTAGACATTTCCATACTTGAAGCGGTGAGTAGCAAACGGTAGCGCAGGATTCGTGAAATGCTTTGTGACATTTGGCGCAAAATACAAACGCTTCCTTTTTATTAAGTTTGCAGTTGGAACAGTGCGGGGTTTGTTGTGGTTGACTAATTAAGGCATAGTGATTCATTTTGTACTTACTTTAAGGTTAGCAGTGGGCACGTGTGTAATGTATAGGTTGGTGAAGACCGTCGACATAAAATTGGTTACGTGTGCATTAAAGTTGTAGACTCCAACTTTAAGAATTTTAAAATGTTGAGACAGTTTCTCAACGGAACGAAAGCGTCCTGATTTCCTTAGGATTTTGAACGAAAACTACGCCAGCTAGATATAATTCGAGCTTTATTTGCATAGTTTGATGCATGTTGGTTATGCGTATGTTAAAATTCCTATTATAAATATAAATTTTAATTCAATCCAAGTACAATATTAATAAATTATACATACTTAAAGGTATGAAAACCAGGACGTATGACGATTTCCTCATGTATTAATTTGCGCTGCTTTAGCAAAGTGAACTTTTAGTAAAATGCACTTGAGTAAATTCGAGGGAAAAAGAATTGGCGCGAGGCAGAAGTCGTCGTACGACCTGTCACAGCTGTCATATTAATTTATCGATAAATGAAATAAACGTAGTAGATTAAGTCCAGGAAATAATCGATTTTCTACAGTGGCGGCAACAACTGTTATGCATGAATTTCGTTTGTATAAAACTGTCAACTAGCAAATTACAAAAATAGGCAATATAATGCTAAATATGTAATAAAAAAAATGCAAACAACGCAAAATATGTAAAAATATGCATATATGACCAAAATATGCAAAATATGCAAGAACATTTGAATGCCACTTTTAAGACAATTTCACGATTCGCAAAGATTGTTTATTTATTTTGCTCTACCTAAATCTAAGAAAAACATGTATTTGCATTTCCATTCCCTAATAATAATAATAATACAATGGCGCTATTATAACTCTGACGAGTTTTATGGCCGAACTTCTCTCCCAATTCGAGGTGTGCTCCTTTTTGTTTTTTCCTACTAATTGGGTGGACCTACAGTTTTATGCCGGCTCCGAACGGCGAATGCATTTTTTGTGAGATGCTTTTTCATGGCATAAATACTCTCGGAGGGTATGCCGACCACTGCCGAGAGGTGACCACTGCTCTTAAAAAACCCAATAATTGGATTTTTACTAATTAGAAAAATTGTTTTGGTGTTTTGCTCGGACCGTGGTTTGAACCCGAGACCTCTGGCATAGCAGGCGAGCACTCTACCCACTGCACCACAGCGGCCACACTTACTTATACATACCAGAATGTAAGTGTGTACCACACGTAAGGATCACAACTCGGATTACGGGCCGTTTACTCACCCTCTGACTAACGCTAACCGGAGGACAAAGGTCCGGTTAAGCTATAGACTGCATTATCGACAACATGTTAAATGCATGGTTTGATGAAGTCGATAATGATGTTTAACCGAACTTTAACCGTGGTTAGCGTTAATCAGAGGTTGAGTAAACGGCCCTACACCTGTAATGAAACTTAAAATACAACCCTGTAGATACATACATACTTGAATACATATCTTTTATATCTATTACTTCACTTCTGTTTGCGCTTATGAAGTAGAGAAATTGAATTTTTATAATCGCTTAATATATATATTTAATAAAGACGAAATATAATTAATTTGAAGTGGAAAAATACCCACATATTGATGACCCCTCGATAAGGAAACGATTATTTCACCGCGTATGCCACATTCAGGACCGGCCGGCTAAATTCACACAAGAAAGCTAACACGTGCAAATCGCTCACTTCATATTGTGGAAATGACGGGAGAAACAGCAGCAGTTCAACCGGGCAGTCCACCCTCAATTGACGACACCCACGAACAGAGCACAGCATCAACAGCACCATTGATAGCCAATACAAATGAAATTTGTCGAATTGGCGTTAAACCATCTGTATTTAGCAAACGCGACCCGGACTTATATTTTATTCAAATGGAGTCACAATTTCGCATCGCCAATGTCATACGAGATCAGACTAAATGCGATTACGTAGTAGGATCACTAGACAGCGTGACACTCTCAAATGTAGCAGACATCGTTCGCACGCCACCACTCGAAAATAAGTACGAAGCCATTAAAAAACACTTGATTAACGACCTCACCGACTCCGAGAATCGTAAGCTATGGCGCCTGGTTCAGGAATGCGAGCTAGGGGAAAACAAACCATGACAGTTACTACGTACGATGAAGGTACTATCAAACGGAGCAATGAACGACGACGATATCAAAACATTTTGGCTTGGTCGTTTGCCCTAGGGGGTGCGAGCCGTGGTGTCAATCGCAGAGGGAGATTTAGATCGGTGTGCCAAACAAGCTGACAAAATGATGGAAATGGGAAATTTCGGAACGATCGCCGAAATACAACGACGACCTACTCACAATGGTGCCAGATTGAGGGAAATTTCCCATTTTGAGGGATATTTCACTGCAAAATTTTTAAAGAGGGAAAAAGGGACATTTTGTTTTCGTCCATATAAAAAAAGGGATTTTTTGGTTACAGAACTGTTTACATGGCTACATATGTATAATTTATAGTATAACTTAAAATAAGCACATCTCACACTGAAAAACTCTTTCGCGTTAACTTATGCAATGCAAAAAAGAGTCGGTTACATACATGCATACAAATAAACATACAGTGAACTACACTGCGTATACGTAACTTGTTTACATAAATACATACATACAGGCGAAACTAATAAAAGCGTGTAAATAATCGCCACTCTTAGGTAATTTATTTTTCATTGTGCACATTCGTATGTATTGTTAATGATCGAAAGAGTTTTGGTGAATTGGGAGCCACTTAAAAGCTATTTTCGCCTAGCCTCATTTGAAGATAAAAAAACAGAAACCATTTATGAAGAATTGGAAAGAATTCAAAACAAGGCTTATTTTTGAAGTACGTTCTTAACTTTTTCAATGAATTTAACGCATTGTTCCAAAGCCAAAATATACTTATACACCGACTAGGGCAAGAAGCTAAGACACTTGTGTTGAAAATTCCAAGAAATTTCTTAAAACAAGACTTTTTACAATTCCGTGTAATTACAGCTAAAAGTTTTGGAACTTCCAACTCCATTTCGTCGTACCATACGAAAACTAACATACGATTTTTTGTGGCTGAAGAAAAGTAACAAGTTCGACTATTGGCCGACGAAAAGTAACAAGTTCAACCTTAGGCTGACGAAAACTGTCAATTTCGTTTAAACAACAACAATTTTAATGTAAAAACAGTATATAATTACTGTTACTTTTCGTCAGCCAAAACTCGATTTTGTTACTTTTCGTCGGCCAAAAGTCAAATGTTCTACTTTTCGTACAGAATTTTTTTATTGGTAGCTTTCGCCAGAAATTTTAAATATGTTAGTTTTCGTATGGTACGACGATTTTTACTTGACGTGCATAACGTTTACGTTGGTTATGAATGCGAAGATATTTTGTAACATTTAAATTTGGAGGAAAAGATTGTATTAAAAAAGTGTTTGCGCTTTTATGAAGCTTCTAATTTTCAGATAATGGGTCATATTAATAAAAGCCAAGCATTTGCGTTTGCTTAATATTTTAGACCTTTTACTCAAATTTTGAAATTTGGTTCACACAAATTAATGTCAAATTTTGGAAATATTGAGTAAAAGCATTTGCTTGGTTTTTATTAATACGACCCAATATCACGTTTTCCATTTGAAGGTGTTTTCGAAGAATTGCAGTTTTTAGATCCCGATATTGTTTTTGATTTCTCTAGAAACAATCGTGTATCACTTCTTGCTCTAACTAAAAAATTAAATCGTAATCCTGATCTCACAGGATCGGAACACAAAAGTATTTGTATAATTTTAACCGACACACAAAAAGACGATTTAAAAAAGTAATAAACTTTAAAAACTATTATGACAATTTTTTGTTTCATAATTTTAAGCAATTATAAATGTTCATGCCTATTTAAATAAAGATTATACAACAAGTTTCACTTTTGTAAAAAAATCTATTCAATAAATTAAAATTTTTTAAATAGTCAGTTTTCAGTGTATAATCGTAATTTATTTTTCAATGCATATTTTTGGTAAAATTTTGTCAAAATTATTATTCATCATTGTTATTAAAAGAAAGCGTGTTCAATTAGTTTTACCTATTGTTTTTTAATACATACATTGAATATTTTTGTAAAATTTCTACATATAATCTAGATTTATACCCGTTCGGGAACAATTGGTCCACAATTAGTCTACATTTATAACCGTTCGGGAACAATCGGGCACTAATTTTGGACCGATTGTTCCCGAAAGAAATCAATCTGGGGCAAATCTATGTATATCGGGATTAATCGCACATTTTTTTGCAGGGATATTGCAATGAAAACTATCGCATGTGGTTGTGTGTTTTTGTTTGTACAAATTCATTTATAGAAAAGGCAATGCTTGTTCTTGTTATTAGATTTTGTTTATCGGCAAGCTCATCCGATTGGTTTTTATATTGGTTGTTTGGTCGTTTTTATTTTAATAACACAGTGCTACAAAATCAGAAAAAAAAAATATGCAGGGCTCTCACATAGTTCTTTGATTTCGTCATGGCCCATAAAACACTACCTTATTTGCGGTTTTTCCCCATCACTTCGTTTTTAAATTTTTTGAGTACAAATATAATACAACTCTGAAATTATTGAAATTACAACTTCGAGATGCTATAACTTTCTTGTTTCTTGATCGAATTCAATTTTTTTTCTTTTATTTGAAATATGCTACTTTTACCTTTCAAACAAGCAAAATAGTTTGCAAATCGACCTAAAAATTACCAAGTTTTGGTCCTTTATTCCAAAAAAAAAAAATAAAAATTTTCTAAAAATATTGGTTTTCGGCACGTTTTTATTGGATTTTGAAGTTACAAACAATGGGTTTTAAACCTTTATAACAAAATACATAAAATCAGCTTTCCAAAAAGCAAAAGTAAATTAAAATTGATTCAAAATTACGGTAGTAGTGTTTCATAAAGTGAGTAAGCCTTTATTTTTGTGTTTTAAATTTTTTTTTTTTTATAGATTAATATTTGCATACAACGTAGGTATGAACTTTCACAAAACTGAGTATAGAGCGATCTGAGTGTGCTCTTTGTTACTTGTCAGAATTGGTCAGTTTACCTACTTTAAATTTTTTCCCAAGAGATTGGCGTCTATTCATCGACGGTTCAACAAAAAGTACACTTGAAATGTTTGTTATGTAATTGCATATTCAGGTTTCATTTAATTTTTAAGGTTTGAAGGCTGTGCTTTTACACAACACTGGCATATATCCATCAGTCCCACTGGCATACGCTACCGATATTAAAGAATCATATGACAGTATGGCTAATTGTAGCTGACTTCAAGGTACTCAATATTTTAAATGGTATTCAGGGTGGAAATACGAAGTATCCATGCTATTTCTGCGAATGGGACAGCCGAGCAATTAGCCTACACTACAAACAAAAGGATTGAGCTCCACGTACATCGTTTGTAGTTTTGAAAAAAATACTATAAATATTCCCTTAGTTAATCCAAACAAGTAAAAGCGCGGCTGTCTTCGGCCGTACCGTAGACTTCATACCTTTCATGAGTGGGGAAATGAAAAGTTACCTATGCATGTATGTACATAGCCTGATTTAGTACGTATAATTTATAATTTCAATTGTGTGGGTTATTTATGGAAGGATTTATTAGAAAAAATGGTGTCTGAGCTATTTAAATGGAGGAGTTATACGACAAAATGTGTACATTTGAACAATCGGTTGTATGGGAGCTATATGTTACAATGGTCCGATCTTGACAATTTTCGGTAACTCTATTTCGGCCGATATTGGTAAAAATACTTCAAAGTTTCATGTCATTATCTGTTAAAATTGAGAAGTTATACCCCAAAATGTCCATATCTGAACAATCGGTTGTAGGGGAACTATATGTTATAGTGGTCCGATCTTTACAATTTTCGGTAACCTTGTTTAGGCCAATATGGGTACAAATACTTCAAAGTTTCACGCCGTTAGCTGTTAAAATGGAGGAGTTATACAACAAAATGTGTATATCTGAACAATCGGTTGTAGGGGAACTATATGTTATAGTGGTCCGATCTTGACAATTTTCGGTAACCTTGTTTAGGCCAATATGGGTACAAATACTTCAAAGTTTCATGTCCTTAGCTGTTTAAATGGGGAAGCTATGCAGAAATTACACCCCAAAATTTTCATATATGTATATCTGAATAATCGGTTGTTTTCTATATGTTATAGTGGTCCGATTCGGCCGATTCCGACAAATGATCAGCTGCATATAACAACCTACCTGTATTCCAAATTTCATTCAGATATCTCAAAAACTGAGGGACTAGTTTGCGTTCACACAGACGGACAGACGGACATGGCTTAATCGACTCAGCTCGTGATTCTGATCATATCGGTATATATTTTGGCGGGTCCCCCACGCTTCCTTCTGGTACTTTCGACAAAAATTTTTTGGCACAAAGTTATAATACCATTTCATTCTCATGAAAGGTATAAAAACAAAAAAAAAAAAAAAAAAAAAAAAACAAGGCCTACTCACTTTATGAAACACTACTACCGTAATTTTAAATCAATTTTAATTTACTTTTGCTTTTTGGAAAGCTGATTTTATGTATTTTGTTATAAAGGTTTAAAACCCATTGTTTGTAACTTCAAAATCCAATAAAAACGTGCCGAAAACCAATATTTTTAGAAATATTTTATTTTTTTTTGGAATAAAGGACCAAAACTTGGTCATTTTTAGGTCGATTTGCAAACTATTTTGCTTGTTTGAAAGGTAAAAGTAGCATCTTTCAAATAAAAGAAAAAAAATTGAATTCGATCAAGAAACAAGAAAGTTATAGCATCTCGAAGTTGTAATTTCAATAATTTCAGAGTTGTATTATATTTGTACTCAAAAAATTTAAAAACGAAGTGATGGCGAAAACCCGCAAATAAGGTAGTGTTTTATGGGCCATGACGAAACCAAAGAACCATGTGAGAGCCCCTGCATATTTTTTTTTTCTGATTTTGTAGCACTGTGTTATAAAGGATATTATTTAATAAAAAAAGGAACAAAAAAATTGGCTCGACCTAGACTTGAACCACCTTCACTTAAATTGGAAGCCTAGCATCTTACAGCTGAGCTACTGCGCTAGTTACGCAAGTTGTGTCAAACGGTGTACTTTAATTTCTGCTTGTGTTATTAACATGCTCACCACGCTTATTTCACCACAGCGCTGTTATGTACTTACATCTATATGTACATACGTGAGTGAGTTGTAATTGTTAGTTCAGTTTAAGTGCAGCTTTTGACATACTCAACGCAGGTGGTGTGATGGCGCAGGGGTAGAGCGTCAGGTCTGGAAGCGAGGGGTTGTAGGTTCTCGAACCACTCGATATCAAGGTTGATTTTTTTAATTAAAAATCAGCTAAAATGGCTGCTATTTCCGGGGTCATCTTCAGTTGCATCAAATTTCAAATTTCACTCTCCATAAAAACTCTGTATCGCCGCCTAAGAAGTTAACTTCAAAAACCACCCCCAACGCACAATCATTTACAAGCGTTCAGAGACTGCGCGAGCAGCACAACCTTCTAGCTCAACAGCCTAAAGCCCAAATTACATCAGCGATGTGGCAGCGGGCAGCGACGGTTTTCGAAATCAGCTGATGCGTCTAATATGAGCAGTGACTGCCAGACCAAACAAAATAGAGCGTTCGCAGTATTTGGCAGTGACTTCTTTATATATTAGGTCTGTTTCCTTTTACCTTGGACACGTGGTGACATAAATTTAATTACCATTTTCATGTCCATTTTTTTCAATTAAAATAATCAATCTTGTTTCATTTTTTCCTCTGCTCTTTCTTCTTCTTTGCTTTTTCATTCCGCCAGCAATATTTGATAGTGGAAATCAATTAAGTAAAAATTAAATTCTCTCCTGCTTGCTGGCATCAAAGTACGGAAACACAAAATTAGTAAAAAATATATTGCATTGGATAGTACGGAAACAGACATAAGTTCACATCAACACTTTGAAGTTGGCTGCGATTCAAGGCAGCGGCAGCGAATTTAGAATTTGGGCTAAACGGAGCGGTGCTGCCAGCTGCCTCTGCTGTATTATGTGCCGCTTCATTACAAACCGTAGTTTCTAAAAATCAGCTGATTTCGAAAAACAGTCGCTGCCACAGCCACAGCGCTATTGTAATTCCGGCTTAACGTTGACTAGAAATCGCTGCACAAAAATTTGCAAACACAATTTCTTTTCGTGCACGAAGAGTTCTGTAGTATCCGTGTGAGGCTGTCGGTGTGAAAGCTACAAAAAGCTTTTGCACGCATGCATAGCAAAAGCAAATCTCTGTTGTAGATGATGAGTTAATAGGGCTGATGCCATTATTTCACTTGATACTCTAAGCCAGTGTCGGCCAAAATGCATTTTTCCTATGCCCGGGGCATAGGCTAGCTGCTGCGACGTCAAACACGTATACTCACACGTATACTCTTCTGCCAGCTTCAGAAAAAACGAAAGAGCCAGTAAACTGCTCGTATATCTATGAATAGCTTGGTTCGGAAGCAGCGTTTGGTTCGGCAGCAGCGTATTGCGAAGCTAATTACAACAACACAACACAGTTTGCAGCAACGCTTTACGCATACAAGTGAAAATTACATACTATTGCATTGGACAACACTGCTCTAAGCCATGGCTCGGCAAATTTGTAAATGCATCCAGTCGCATAATGCTTGGACTTGTAAAAAATTGTTGAAAATCTAAATTAATGAGGTTCTTCATTAAAAAATTCATCAACCGTATTGGCTTGTTGAGTTGATTTGATTTTAAGTCCATGCTTTTTTGAAAAAATCGTTTCTTATGTCTCTGGTGCGCCTTCCTTAGTTGCAATTCTGGCTCACTTTCAAAAATCGTCACCTAAAAAAGCCGAATAAAAATTTGTGTGTGCCTTTAAATTGAAAATAAAATACTCAGGCTCATTATGGATTCTGAAATGAAGTACCAGAACCGATTAAAGTAGGCTCTTTAAAAGAGAACCCTATTTCAAAAATCGTCACCTAAAAAAGCCGAATAAAAATTTGTGTGTGCCTTTAAATTGAAAAGAAATTAAGATACTCAGTTGACTTTTGCATTAGGGAAGTAGATGGGCTGTCACAGATCTCAGAATTGATGTGAAAACTTGCCGGAGGCTTATAATGTACGAGATATTGTTATTAAAGTTGTAAAATTTACCGAACTATGGACCCATCCAACAACAATAAAGAAGCTGCTTTACTTTTACTGCATACGTGTTCATTGCAACCTCCAGAAACCCCGGATACATTCGTTTTTAATTTAAAACCTTTTTTTTTGGCAAAATTTCTTATTTGATAACTAATCTCAATTTGTCCCCTATGAAACTAGTTGGGCAACTCCCATAATTTATCTAGTCAGTTAACTGGTAGGTTGGCTGACTAGTTTGGACTTTTGCTGCAGGGCATGGCCACGTATTTAAAATGCACACATACATACATTTCTGCCTGTACATGTGCATTGTCGCTTGTCAAATTGGAAATAGCTCTATATTGGCGGCAGCGACAAATGCAACCCTTCTGCCGTGAAGTCGTGCTGGCGTTAAAATGTGTGCGCCCATAAGAACGTGTGCATTTTAATTTTGACGGCTTGCTGCTTGTCGCTCGCCGGTTCAAATGTGCTTAGAGCATGAGGATTTTTACCATGCTGCTTTAGAGTGAGTATACGAAATTATAAATTCCGATAATCGTAGCAATAGTGTAAATAATTATGATTCTGATTTTTGTTGCAACTTTGGAAAAGCAAACTATAATAAAATTAACTTTGAGCTTTCAAAAACATCGTGGCCAAATTATAATGGAAATTTTTTTCAATTTTGCTTAATTAAAAACTGGCCAATAGCTCATATAAAATTCATATTAAATAATTATTAGAAAAAAACGGTCATGTAAAAACATACGTAAATATGTAAATCGGAGAGCCTGCCGAAAAACAAAAATCTGAAAACAATAACAAGCATTGCCTGTACAAAAGCTTTGCTTGTTAACAACTTTAGAACTTTGTACAAAACAAACACACAATCGCACCAACATACTAGGTAGCAAAGACAGAGTGTCATTAAGCTACTGTTGTTGGTATGTGGATTGTAATAAAAGGAAAATTGAGAATTAAGCGAAACAAACCTGACGGCGGTGGTAGCTCAATGAAATTTAAAAAGTTTATTTGCGTTTTCCCAAAAAAAATTTTTTTTTGAGTTAAATCCCTATTCCATAAAACGTGCGATATGTACCTTAGGCCGTCTCGCCTTATAGGGACGCAAAAATAAAGTTCGCCTACGCCCCCGCATATGATGTCTTTTTGGAAAACATTTCCGGAAAAGTTTTTTATTTTTTTTTTTTTGCCGCCGCTAGATGTCGCTAAAATTTATTTTTCTCATATCTTCGGTATTTATAGTCCGATCTCTAAGTTTAATACACCAATGTCTTTGGATGGAAAGGACGCTTTATACTATGGAATATTATTAACCCTATGTGCGTCATTGAGGTCACTACCACCCAGTACTTAGTTTATACCACCCTAATGCAATTTTTTATGCCTGCATGAACACGTTCAACATTCCATGGAATATATGTTGTTCGCTTCCTTTGGTCCTTTATGTTCATTTTACAAAGATTTCTTCTGAGGAGACCCCTACTGAAATTTTATGGCGATTAATTTTCTAGAACATTTTAACCCTCTATCACCGCCAATAAAGGATTATTTTGACCCCCCTGTTTTTAGAAATTCAGGAACAAATAGTATTTTTAAGGTCGCTGGAGGGTTAAAATGTTATAGAAAATTATATGGCATAAAATTTTACTAGGGGTCTCCGCAGAAAATTTTTCTGTAAAATTAACCTAAAAGACCAAAGGAACCGAAAAACCTATATTCCTCGGAATGCTGAACGTGTTTTATTTCGATTTCTGGTCAAGCTATCGAAATACTTATTTTGCAAAAGATTAATGATTTTTCACTACGTTTAACATGCAGACATAAAAAAGGTACATTAATGTGGTATAAACAAAGTACTGGGTGGTAGTTACCCCAATGGCGCACAAGACATTGGTGTATTAAACTTAGAGATCGGACTATAAATAAAATTTAAAGAAAAATAAATATTAGCGACATCTAGCGGCGTCCAAAAAAATTAAAAATTTTTCCGGAAATGTTTTCCAAAAAGACATCATATGCGGGGGCGTACGGCGAACTTTATTTTTTGCGATACGGTCTATTGTACCTACCACTGACAATGCCAAGCGATTCACACGGGCATAGCAGCGCACTAACCCAAAGGTCATTTGCGGTTTAAGCCGGAATTACAATAGCGCTGTGGCAGTAGCAGCGATCGTTTTTCGAAATCAGCTGATTTTTAGAAACTACGGTTTGTAATGAAGCGGCACATAATACAGCAGAGGCAGCTGGCAGCACCGCTCCGTTTAGCCCAAATTCTAAATTCGCTGCCGCTGCCTTGAATCGCAGCCAACTTCTAAGTGTTGATGTGAACTTATGTCTGTTTCCGTACTATCCAATGTAATATATTTTTACTAATTTTGTGTTTTCGTACTTTGAGAGAATTTAATTTTTACTTAATTGATTTCCATTAGCAAATATTGCTGGCGGGATGCAAAAGCAAAGAAGAAGAAAGAGCAGAGGAAAAAATGAAACAAGATTGATTATTTTAATTGAAAAAAGTGGACATGAAAATGGTAAGTAAATTTATGTCACCACGTGTCCAAGGTAAAAGGTAACAGACCTAATATATAAAGAAGTCACTGCCAAATACTGGGAACGCTCTATTGTGTTTGGTCTGGCAGTCACTGCTCATATTAAACGCATCAGCTGATTTCGAAAACCGTCGCTGCCCGCTGCCACATCGCTGATGTAATTTGGGCTTTACGCGTTTTCGGTTTACGCGTTTTTCGAAATTACTCGTAGCTACAGCAAAGATGTTAACACATCAAAAAGTGCTATAACTCTTATGTAAGTAAAATGAGAAAGATTATTTTTTCCAACCCGAAATCGTTTTATGGTTTCGTAAACTCTAAACGCAAGGTAAAGAGATTTTCCTCATCTTTGAAATATCGGGATATTAACTCTGGCGATAATCGGGATATTGCCGTTCTGTTCGCAGAAATCTTTGAATCAAATTATTCCCAACGTAAATATCGATGAATACCCGTATAAAATTATTCCCAATAACATATTTGGTATTCCTTATATAGATCCCGAAGAGGTTTTATTTTTTCTTAAATCACTACAGGTGTCTTTTCCTTTCAAAAGCAAAAAATAAAAAACAACAAAAAAACCAAAAATGTCCGTTCTTCATATGTATACGTATGTACATATATTCCAATTGAAGCGGATTAATTTCCTACTGGGGTGCGCATGCGGAGAACTTGTTTTGTTCTCACCAACACAACCTCATTTCAGATTTCGCCGACCACTGCCCTGCAGAAAACGGAACTAGTCCATACATGCATGTACAAACCAGCCGCTTGTGGCAATCAGCTAGCCCAAAACCTGCCATATTCCATATAAAAATATTGGTCCAATTAACATTGCAATGTCCTAGCACAGGACCACAGGACCATCGCTCGATCGCATCAATAAAGACCAATTTTATTTATTTTTTTTAAGGAAAAATTGATGTGAAAAATTAATATTTTTTGGTAGAAGTTATAGATCCATTTAGGAGACCGCCAAATCTCTTCAAGAAATTCTTTGTGCTAATTAGTAGAGCTTGTTTATCGCCTGGCTCATCCGATTAAATTTTACTTTTGGTTTTTTTGGTCGTTTTTATTTTCATAACTACTTCATTCTTGAGCTCTCAAGACCAATTTTTTTTTTTTTAATATTTAGATTAATGCTTCTTAGCAACACTGTTAATAAACATCGTGCAGCGGTTACGATCGTTAAAACCGATCTTCAAACACGAATCTATGTAGCTAGTTGACTGTGGCACAAATGTATCAAGTAGTCCAACAATTTTTACAGGGTGATGTACATACATATTTTCATAAACACACATCCAGACGTTGTGTTCAGCAAAATTACGCTGCTAGTGGGAGTGTGTGTATGTGCATATGCATACACACTAGGGCGGGTCGATTGGTAGGGGCCAAAAAAAAATTAACAGGGACACATCGCAATTATAAAAATTTGGGTAATTTCAAGCTTTTTTGCCCAAGAAACCATATGTCTAAAATAAATTTCGAACCAGAGCTTTTTACGATCTACATATTTCCAACTGCTCTAAATATTTTAAAATAACTCGGTAACCAATACTTCGATTCTTTTGATTTTTTCGGCATTAGTTAGGAAACTTATTTGGCATATTAAGGTGGTTTTATGAAGGAAATAAAGTTCTCCCGAAATTCGTGGAACAACCCGATTTTCATGCGAATATAATACGGAAATCTATACCTAAAATTTTTCCTTAATATATTAAAATTTAGAGGTCGTGCAAATGCCTCCAAATTTCTTTCTCCTTTTATATCAGTTATGATACATAATTTTTTTCAAAGTCCTTAATGTACAAGAAAAACATTTCTTATCATTAAAAAATGGAACATATGTTTGTTGGGCTTTTATTTTTTGGTCCACCTTAATGCCATATGCACATTAAATAAACAAACAAACCAAGGAAGCAACAAGGTTTTGCGAATACTTCATAACATGGTTATTATTATGTTATATTCTATCGTGGCGAATAGTGTACACTAATCGCTCCAACAGAGCAAATAGAAATAGTATTTGTATTCCAAATGAAAAGTATGGGTTATATTCGTATCTGCATTGAAATTGTGCTGTGACTAATTGTACAATGCATAGAGTATTCGCAAATATAGAAATGGCAAATGGTATTGTGCAGAGGTCTATTACAAACATACTGGAATTCACCACTCATGTCTAGAATGGGTTTAGGGAGAATGCTAGCACGGACGTAATTTATACAGATTTCAGCAAAGCTTTTGATAAGGTTAATCACACATTACTTGTCCGTTAACTCAATCTGCTTGGCTTTCAACCCATTCTTCTAAAATGGATTGCTTTCTATATTTCAAATAGAACTCAAAGAGTAGTGTTTAAAAATGCCTTTTCCAACTACATCGATGTACCCTGTGGAGTTCCACAAGAGAGCCATCTCGGACCGACTCTTTTCTTGCTATTTATAAATGACATTTCTTACGCTCAAAAAATCTGATGTATGCTGATGATGTGAAACTTTTTAAATCATACTTGTCCTCATAAGGAAGATCCAAACTGACTTAAATTGTTTTACTAGGTGCTGCAATTATAATCATATGCCTCTCAATCTTGATAAATGTAAATTAATGTGCTTCTCGCGGAAGAATACACAACCAGTGCCTTACATAATTAATAACTACAGTTTGGAACAGGTTTATGATTTTGTCGACCTAGGAGTCACATTTGACTGTAAACTTAACTTCAACCTGCATATAAATGTCACAATAAATAAAGCTAAAGGCGTCTCAAGATTTGTAAAGCGATGGTCTAAAGAATTTAGAGACTACATAACTAAAGCCATTTTTACAACGGTGGTAAGACCAATACTAGAATATGCCTCAATAATAAGGAGTCCACAATACCAAGTTCATTCTGATCGTCTCGAATCAGTGCAAAAACAGTTCTTACTTTTTGCGTTAAGAGATTTTCACTGGGACCCACATAGCCGTACACTAGGCGATTGAAGCTTATCAATATGATATTTGATATTTCAGAATCTATTTTTCTTATAAGAAGATATTTGTTGTCCGCTCTTAACAAGTAACAACAAATAGCTTACTTATTACACTTATTACTATGTATATTTATCTATATTCATTTTATTTGTATTTATCAGCCTATTTTTTTAATTGTAGGTGCTTTCTTCTATATTATTATATTATAATATATACATACAATGACGCTATTATGGCCGAGCTTCTCTCCCAATTCGGAGTGTGCTCCTTTTTTTCCTACTAATTGCGTAGACCTACAGTTTTATGCCGGCTCCGAACGGCGAATGCATTATTTGTGAGAAGCTTTTTCATGGCAGAAATACACTCGGAGGGTATGCCGCCCACTGCCGAGAGGTGACCGCTGCTCTTAAAAAACCCAATAATTGAATTTTTAAAATTTTGTTGGTGTTTGCTCGGACTGGATTGGAGATTGGATTTCAAGTTTTGGTGACTTATAACTAATAGTTAATAAATGATTGTAAGTTATTGTACCCAAATTTTAAAGCACCGTATTCAAAAGATTTAAAAAGGCGACTCGCGAGAGGGAAAAGTCAAGAGAACGACATTACTGGTGGAATTTTTCATATGATATATATGTATTTTATTCCGACGCGATGACATTAAGACATTCATTTTAGCACGACAAAAAAATATTTTTGCATATTAATATATAGATGACAAACTAAACTACTGGGAAAATATATGTACAACGGACAACAAAATAGAGTAGTATGATATCCTACCAGGTTTGTGCGATTTTGATTTGGCTGAATCACCAACCAAATATATTTTCTGATTCTTGATTTAAAATATTTTCAAATAAAAGATAATAGGGGTATTCGCTATCCATAGCATAACCCTAGCACGTAGCACGGATTGCACGGATTGCAAAGTTTTACAACGCACAACAACAAAATACAGGCGAACAGAAATATGATAGACCTCAAAAATATGCTACAGCAAAACCTATGTATATTTATTTGCTATGAAGTGTAGGAAATTAATTGCGACCCTGCGTCAGCTGACATTTGCCAATTGCTAATTTCAATTTCAATTTAAGTATCCAAATTTTGCTTGAAATGTTATGTTTTGTGTGTATTTATTAAATTTACTAAAATAAAATTATTTATTTATTAAAAAGTTAGTGATGAATGTGTCCGCTTGGCAAAAAAGGAAGGCTGCTTCTTAAAATTTCCTACGACTGTGCAATAGGGTGCTCTCTATGTGTAGCATATTTTGGTCTAGGATATTTGCAATCCGTGCTATCTTGCTATCGTGCTATGGATAGCGAATACCCCTAATGTTTATTTGTGATTCGTTTCACAAAAGAATCAAAAATATTGTTTGATTCGTGATTCAAACTATTTTCAAATCTATATATATATAAATGATTTGGTGTTTAATTGTAACGCTAAAACTTGAAAACGGCTGATCAAAATCAAATACTTCCATAGGGAGGGTTTGTTTGTTGTTACCCCGCGAAAGTTTACTCGAAGAAAAAAATTAAAAAAAAAGGAGGACGTGGCACCTCCTATACATCTTAATTTTTAAAGCTGATTATCTCTAAAAGAGTTCAAGGTAGGGAGCTCAAAATTGGTATAGAGGTAGGTGATATCAAAACCCTTCTCACGCAGAAAAGTGGGGTTATCAGAAAAGAGAGCGTGGTACCTCCCATACAAACTTAATTTTTCATGCTGAATATCTCTAAAATTGTTTAAGGTAGGAAATTGGTGTGGAGATAAACGACAACAATTCCATATTAACGCAAAATAATAGGAGTTATACGAAAAGGGGGCGAGGCACCTCCCATACATACTTAGCGTTGGAAGCTGAATATATCAGAAAGAATAAATGGCAGGATCCTGAAAATTGCTATAGAGCTAAATGATATTAAATCCACTCTCACGCATACAAGTGGGGGTTTTCGAAAAAGGGTGTGTGGCACCTCCCATACACACTTAATTTTGTAAGCTGAATATCTCTAAAAGGATTTAAGGCAGGGAGCTGAAAATTGGTATAGAGCTAAATGATATCAAATTCCCACGCATAAAAGTGGGGGTTATCAGAAAAGGTGGCGTGGCACCTGCCATACAAACTTAATTTTTCAAGCTGAATATAAAAGCGTTAAAGTTGGGACCTGAAAATTTATCAGGAGATTAACAATATCAATAACAAGCTTATGGAAAAAACAGTAGTTTACTTGCAAATACACGAAAGTCCTGTTTGCAATATTTCAAATCAATCAGCAATGGCATAAGTTTTAAAAAACTGTAAATTGATCATATGGGATGACTCCACAATGGCTCACAAACGATCATTCGAAGCACTCGACAGAACGTTGAGAGATTTGCGCAATAATGATCGTTGCTTTGGAGGAGTGATGATATTGCTGGCGGGCGACTTCAGACAAACACTACCAGTGATTCTAAAATCAACAGCTGTGGATGAGATAAACGCATGTCTGAAGTCATCGCATTTGTGGAGGTTTGTTAAAACCATTTCATTGACCATCAATATGTATGCGAGTTTTGCTGCAACACGATAGCACTGCAGAAGCTTTTTCAAAAGAGCTGCTGCGAATCGGCAGTGGACAAGTTCCCATAGATCCTTGCAGTGGATTAATATCGATTCCAACTGCGATTTGCCAATTCGCTTCAAGTAAGGATGAACTAATTAGCAGTGTATATCCAAATATCGCTCAAAATTATGGTAACTACGAATGGTTAGCCGCACGCGCAATTTTAGCAGCAAAATATTTATTGATGTCAACGACTTGAATTGGACGATTCAAAATCAAATTCCGGGAGATCTGCGTTCTTATAAATCTATTGATCGCGTTGAAAATAAAGACGAAGTAGTAAGTTACCCAGTGGAGTTATTAAACTCTCTGGATTTGCCTGCAATGCCTCCTCATCATTTGCGTCTCAAAGTTGGGTCTGTTGTTATTATGCTACGCAATCTTCATGCTCCCAAACGGAGCTAATGGACAATTTAATAGTGGCAAGCATTTTGAAAGGCCCGTTCAAGGGAGAGGAATGCTTACTTCCCCGGATTCCTTTATCTTCAACAGATTTGCCTTTCCAATTCAAACGTATGTAGTTCCCAGTGAAACTTACATTTGCGATTACAATTAACAAGTCACAAAGGCAGTCGTTGGAAGTATGCGGCATAAACCTAGATTTCACATGGTCAGCTCTATGTGGCGTGTTCTCGCTATTTATTTATGCTCCGGGACAGAAAACTAAAAATGTTGTGTATCGTGCAGCCTTAAACTGAATACTGAAATTAAATATTTTTGAAGTTGTATACACAATGAAGTGAAGTGAAAAATCGTTAATTTTCTATTAAAAATAACTAGTAAACCCGGCCACGCGATGCTGTGGCTTACAATTATACTGTGCGACAATTTGAGGGTGGAAGACCACTTATTGCCACATTTGAAAAGTTTTTGATATACCTTCATAGCTACTGGTTATTTTTATTTTCTGTAGACCTAGATTTTTTATACAAAGATTTTGACCAAGGAGCCCCATAGTGAAGTTTTGTGCCGAATATTTTTCTAGACTATGGTAACCTTAAAGCGACCTCCAAAAGGCCATTTGGCGCGCTCCTCCTTTTCTTTCTAGTTCTCTTTCTCTTCCCCTTTCCCCTTTATTTGCGCTTTCTTTTCCCTTTATCCATTTTATTCTTCATATTTCCTCTTTCGCTTCCTGTCCTTCGCCATATCCGCCCCTTTCATTTTCCTCTTCCTCTCCTTTTATTACCCATCTTCAGTGTTAGGCCTTGCATGACACTTAAAATTTAAAAATGAGATAAACCGTAGGGTAAAAATGGATTTTTGAACAGGTGGCACCCTTTTTGTAAAAATTTTAATAAATTACTCATTTCCATGCCAAGTCCTTTCATATGACACCTCAAATTTAAAAATCAAACAAACTATAGCGTAAAACTGAATTTTTGAACAGGTGGCAATCCTTTTTGTAAAATTTTGATTAAATTACTCAATATCAGGTCAAGCCCTTTCATATGGTACCAAAAATTTTAAAATCAAACAACCTATACAGTAAAATTAAATTTTCAAACATCTGGCAACCCTTTTCAAAAAAATTAAACCTTCCTGCACATCTACAGGTCAAGCTCTTTCATTTGACACCACATTTTCGAAAATCGGTATAACGGTGTAATAGTTATGGTGCTTACAAAAAATCGCTTAGCGTAATATATATAAAGATACCGGTGTAATAACAATTTTTGAAATGAAATTAATAAAAAAAATCCATTTTGGGTAGAACGAAGTTTGCCGGATCAGATAGTAAAAGATAATTTTGATTTGTGATTCATTTCACAAATGACTCAGAAATAACCTATGATTCGTAATTCAAAATATTTTCAATAAAATATAATTTTTGTTGGGGTAAGTGGAAAAAAATTCAACAACTATTTACAGCGAAGGTTGGGTGTATAGCTATTTCACGAAAAACCATTTTCGATCATCAGCACTCTTTTCGGAAGTGGATGCACCGGGGATTGAACCCGAGTCCATTCAAACTTCAGCCGCAATGACCCAACGCATAAACACACTCGGCCATTGAGACTCTGTGCAAGCTGTTGGATTTTCCCCACTTTTGCCTTTTTCATTTTCAACATTAACGTTAGTGTGTATATGCTTTTGCATATATTCTCCACAAACGTGCTGAATTTTTGTTGTAGGCAGTTCGCAATGAACATTGTTGTTGGTATTTATTTTATGTATATACCAAACAACTTTAACGATTTTACTTGAAAGAGTTTTTAGTGCTTAGCACGAAATTTTTATTTTAATTCAATTTTTAATTGCTGGGGTAAGTGGAAAAAAATTCAACAACTATTTACAGCGAAGGTTGAGTGTATAGCTATTTCACGAAAAACCATTTTCGATCATCAGCACTCTTTTCGGAAGTGGATGCACCGGGGATTGAACCCGAGTCCATTCCAACTTCAGCCGCAATGACCCAACGCATAAACACACTCGGCCATTGAAATAGCTATACACTCAACCTTCGCTGTAAATAGTTGTTGAATTTTTTTCCACTTACCCCAACAATTAAAAATTGAATTAAAATAAAAATTTCGTGCTAAGCACTAAAAACTCTTTCAAGTAAAATTGTTAACGTTATTTGGTATATACATAAAATAAATACCAACAACAATGTTCATTGCGAACTGCCTACAACAAAAATTCAGCACGTTTGTGGAGAATATATGCAAAAGCATATACACACTAACGTTAATGTTGAAAATGAAAAAGGCAAAAGTGGGGAAAATCCAACAGCTTGCACACAGTCTCAATGGCCGAGTGTGTTTATGCGTTGGGTCATTGCGGCTGAAGTTGGAATGGACTCGGGTTCAATCCCCGGTGCATCCACTTCCGAAAAGAGTGCTGATGATCGAAAATGGTTTTTCGTGAAATAGCTATACACTCAACCTTCGCTGTAAATAGTTGTTGAATTTTTTTCCACTTACCCCAACAATTAAAAATTGAATTAAAATAAAAATTTCGTGCTAAGCACTAAAAACTCTTTCAAATATAATTTTTATTTGTGATTAATTTCTCAAAAGAATCAAAAATAATATTTGATTCGTGATTAAAATATTTTCAAATAAAATATAATTTTTATTTGTGATTCATTTATCAGAGGAATCAAAAGTACTTTTTTGATTCGTGATTCTTCTTCAGACTACTACGCCGGGATTTGAACCTCGGATTTTTGGGTTGGTAAGCTAATGGCATAACTATTAGACTACCGCCGCTTGCTTGGATTAATTTTTCTTTTGTTTATCCTTTTTACAACCTACCATCCAGCATCAGTGAATTTT
This sequence comes from Urophora cardui, assembly GCA_960531455.1. Lineage (NCBI taxonomy): Eukaryota > Metazoa > Arthropoda > Insecta > Diptera > Tephritidae > Urophora > Urophora cardui. The sequence goes on from OY482671.1 coordinate 56,136,565, forward strand.
CTGACGTTTTCGACGTTTGTATGTTGGTGGGGTGGTGTGTTGTTTTTTTGTATTATTATTTGTAACAGTAGCTTTCCAGAAGAAAAAGTGTAACTTTTACTTTTGAAGTAAGTTAGTTAAATGGTTTGATATGTAATATGGGATATTTGTGTACTAAAATTAAAACTTATTGGTAATTTTTTTTTTAATTTTTGGTAAATTTTTTATTTTGGATGTTGTAACACTGCTCGATCCTTTATTCGGGTGCAAACTAGGTGTATGAGTTGCTTTGCACTCTGTCAGATCGATGAGCCGAAAACATTAGAGCCCGTGCACAATTGACTTCTACCTCGCTTTGCTTCAGAGTTTTGCTTTGATAGTTCCGTTGAGCATGTGCTTTTTAAAGGGATATGTTCACAATTGAGGTGAAGCGAGTAAAGCAAAGTATAAAGTTAGCCATGTCTCAACAAGAAGTGAACGGAGAAAAGTAAAAAATAACATTCGAATAAGCAGAAAAAAGCAAATTCTCCAAATATTTTATCAAAAAATCAGGTTTATAAATTAATGCAATGAAGTGAAGTGGAAATTGTCAAAGTGTTAATTATAGCAAGCATCTGGAATTTCGCTTTACTTTAAGGCTTTTTCTATCAAAGTTGGAGCAGACAAAGCCAATTGTGCACGGGCTCTTACTCGAAGCAGAACACTGGTACCTACCACAGTCCGTTCTTTTTACTAGCTCCAAGATAACTTTTTTAGTTTAAATGCATTACTCCCGTCTCCTTGAATATCGTCCAATGACTTCCATACACCTTTGATCGATAAGTTTTTAACCACGATATCGTTGAAGAAACAACCCACCCGTAGTAGTTATATATTTACATAAATGTACATTGATGTATCTATGTGTTGGTTTGTTTATTTTTACTAACATTCACTAGCCCATTCGCACATTTTCTATCCCAAATATCAAACGAATATATTTTCAAATGAGTGTGTACATATGTATGTAATATGAATGACATACATACACACATATCAAGCCCTAACCGCCATAAAAGTGTATCTAACAAAAAGTAAATTTTATAGGTTTTTTTCTTTTCATACTGTTTGTATGCAGCCTTGAAATTTATTTAGGCTCTAACTTCGAAAGGGCACATTTCGCAGCTATGCAATTTTGGGAGTTGATGCGTGTGGTAGTAAATTATTGATTTCCATAAAAATGCTAAAATCGATAATTTTGTTGGTTTCACTCTTATGGCGGTTAGGGCTCTTTATGTATAATACATCTTTGTATAAATTAGGCTGATTCATTTTAATACAGAAACGAATTCAAACCTGAAATCTCACGGAATCGAATTTATTCGTATTGTACGAAGAAGATATCTTAAAAAGCTGGTTTTGTGACGATACTTTGGTTTTTTGTTATTTCGACACACATGATATATAAAGAAACTGATAATTCATCTAAACATTATATAAAGATCTTCCAACCAATAACTTTGAGCATTAAAATCATGAAAATAGTAAGTAAAATGAATTTATACTACTGCCATTTCTACTAAATAAATATTTCTATAAAGAATGAAGTCATTCTGCATATATTCATATAATTTACAGCTCATTTTCTTGTGTTTTGGTGTACATATATCTGCAAATGAAAATAATGCAGTGGATCGGAACGTAGATTTATTTAAATATGACCCAAGCGATATTTATACATTACCTGAAGATATTGATGATGAAAAGCCAGCGGTTTTTTTTGAAGGGAATGTTATGACAGCAAAAGTGGAAAGACTTCAAAATATTAACGGAAATAAAAAATTTAAACTAGAGTGAGTATTCAATTGATATTAATACCTGAATTCTGTAAGCTATCTGTAGTCACTAATAGAGACTTTTGGAAACTTTTTCGTTGTGAGATTGATTTTGAGACAATTCGTATTCAGAAAGTAAGCTCACGGCTCAAGTGTCAAAAAATACCTCACTAATTAGTGACCTGTTAACGAGGAGGTCACAAAATAAACAAAGCGTCAAAATTTGTAAAAATTTACAATTTGTGATGAGATACGACATTTATCGATATTTTACCACTTTACGTTACCTGCATGATACAACTATGCCATATTGAAATCCGCTGCCTCTCAAACGCCAAAAGACCCGGAAGAAAGGCACATATAGGAAGGTAGGTGCATAGGCAAATTCAGATATTTCTCATGTATTTTGCTATTGTGATTGGTAGAGTGTAATGTAAAAATAATATTTCGCCTTAAAATCTTAATTCGCTTGGGACCCGCCCATTCCTATTGGCCATAATGTGATTTCGCTTTGATTTTGACATTACATTCTACCGTTGTAAATAAAAAAAGAAGTTTCTGAATTCGGCTATGCACCTACCTGCCTTGCCAGGAAGTAAAATAAACGAAAGTTTGACAATCGAGAGAAATAAAAATGAAAAAAGTAAAATCAGCTGTTGTTATGCTACTACCTGTATAATTGTATAATGGTTACCAGCATTATTTTGCGAATCGGTTCAGATAAAATACTCATAAAACCATATATCCATAATTGTTTTTATAAGTGATAAGTACTAAAAATATACTTTACTAGCTGACCCGACAGACCCTGTTTTGCTAAAATTTATTTTATGAAGCCTAAAGAAAAGTCTTTGATTACTGTATTGCTCACCATTATCTTTGAGTCCATCTTAATGACTGCGAATAATAAAAAAATTATTTATTGTCTGAATAAAACTTATATGTGTTGTTATATTCGTCGCGACAAACTTACTTCCCCGATCCCTTTCTATCTCAATCCTTATCCCTATACCTATCCCTTTCCCTTACCCTTTCCCTATCCCTAGCCCTATCCTATCACTTTCCCTTTATTTCCTTTCCTTTCGTTTCCTCTCCCTCTCCCTATCCATAACCCTATCCCGTTCCCTATCCCTATCCCTATCCCTATCCTTACCCCATCCCTGTCCTTATCTATCCGATTTTGGATGAGAATTTTCTATTTTTTCATTTGAAAAGTCATTAAGGAATAGTTTCATACAAAAATTCGATTTTTGATTTTCCCAATTGTCGGACTTTTTCGGAGGGATTTCCAAAATTTTCTTCCGTAAGAACCTTCTCCTCAAGAAATCGGCACAGCGTTCTCATTTTATGAAGTACCTACTATACATTTTTTACACCATTTTACCTTTACCTTTACCTTTACCTTTACCTTTACCTTTACCTTTACCTTTACCTTTACATTTACCTTTACCTTTACCTTTACCTTTACCTTTACCTTTACCTTTACCTTTACCTTTACCTTTACCTTTACCTTTACCTTTACCTTTACCTTTACCTTTACCTTTACCTTTACCTTTACCTTTACCTTTATCTTTACCTTTACCTTTACTTTTACCTTTACCTTTACCTTTACCTTTACCTTTACCTTTACCTTTACCTTTACCTTTACCTTTACTTTTTCCTTTACCTTTTCCTTTACCTTTACCTTTACCTTTACCTTTTCCTTTTCCTTTACCTTTACCTTTACCTTTACCTTTACCTTTACCTTTACCTTAACCTTTACCTTTACTTTTACCTTTACCTTTACCTTTACCTTTACTTTTACCTTTACCTTTACCTTTACCTTTACCTTTACCTTTACCTTTACCTTTACCTTTACCTTTACCTTTACCTTTACCTTTACCTTTACCTTTACCTTTACCTTTACCTTTACCTTTACCTTTACCTTTACCTTTACCTTTACCTTTACCTTTACCTTTTCCTTTACCTTTACCTTTACCTTTACCTTTACCTTTACCTTTACCTTTACCTTTACCTTTACCTTTACCTTTACCTTTACCTTTACCTTTACCTTTACCTTTACCTTTACCTTTACCTTTACCTTTACCTTTACCTTTACATTTACCTTTACATTTACCTTTACCTTTACCTTTTCCTTTTCCTTTACCTTTACCTTTACCTTTACCTTTACCTTTACCTTTACCTTTACCTTTACCTTTACCTTTACCTTTACCTTTACCTTTACCTTTACCTTTACCTTTACCTTTACCTTTACCTTTACCTTTCCCTTTACCCTTACCTTTACCTTTACCTTTTCCTTTACCTTTACATTTACCTTTACCTTTACCTTTACCTTTACCTTTACCTTTACCTTTACCTTTACCTTTACCTTTACCTTTACCTTTACCTTTACCTTTACCTTTACCTTTACCTTTACCTTTACCTTCACCCTTACCTTTACCTTTACCTTTACATTTACCTTTACCTTTACCTTTACCTTTACATTTACCTTTAACTTTACCTTTACCTTTACCCTTACTTTACCTTTACCCTTACTTTACCTTTACCTTTACCTTTACCTTTACCTTTACCTTTACCTTTACCTTTACCCTTACGTTACCTTTACCTTTTCCTTTACCTTTACCTTTAACTTTTCCTTTACCTTTACCTTTTCCTTTACCTTTACCTTTACCTTTACCTTTACCTTTACCTTTACATTTACCTTTACCTTTACATTTACCCTTACCTTTTCCTTTACCTTACCGGGACCGTCCATCACCATCCGGGCCCACTAACTGAACCATCTCTGGGAAACAGCTTTAGAAATCACAAGGAAAATAGGTGTATGTTGAAGCCCTGCTCAACGTCTTTCATTTGCAGGACTTCGATATAAAGCTCTTTTAATTGTGACTCCTAGGCCGGGTCTCCAGATATGGGTCAAAACGAGGACCCGGATGATCCTTGAATGTTTCTGAGTAATTTATATATATAAAAATGATTTGGTAATTAATTGTAACGCTAAAACCTGAAAACGGCTGAACCAAATCAAATACTTCCTTAGGGGGGTTTGTTTGTTGTTACCCCGCGAAGGTTTAGTCGAAGAAAAAATTAAAAAATGTTAGGGGGCATGGCACCCATACAACCTTAATTTTTAAAGCTGATTATCTCTAAAACAGTTCAAGGTAGGGAGATGAAAATTGGTATAGAGGTAGGTGATATCAAAACCCTTCTCAGAAAAGTGGGGGTTATCAGAAAAAATCTCTAAAACAGTTCAAGGTAGGGAGCTGAAAATTGGTATAGAGGTAGGTGATATCAAAACCCTTCTCAGAAAAGTGGGGGTTATCAGAAAAGGGGGCGCGGCACCTCCCATACAACCTTAATTTTTAAAGCTGATTATCTCTAAAACAGGGGTTTACCACGTTATCGCCAAAATCAAAATCCCCAAATCAAAATCCCCAAAATGAAAATCCCCAAAATCAAAATCCTAAAAATCAAAATCCCCCCATATTCTGTGTGAAATAAATTAAAATTAGGTTAGAAATCGCCGCGATTTCTAACCTAATTTTAATTTATTTCACACAGAATACGAGAATTCTACATTGGACATTATTTCTCAAACTGAAACTCAAAAGAAATTCTATACGTGATGATTTCACAAATGTTTATTAATAAATTCATCTTGCTTGGTTTTTATTAATACGGCCCAATAACTAATGATTACAAGTTTACATATGGTTGGGTACGAAATGTCGAAAAAAAATATCGAAATAATGTCAAATTAATAGCGTGCTTATGAAAAAAACAGTAGTTTTGGGAAAAGGGGGCGTGGCACCTCCCATGCGTTCTTAATTTTTAGGGCTAAATATCCTTAAAAGAGTTCATGGCATGTACATAGAAATCACTATGCAGATATACGATATCAATTCCATGTTCACCCAAAAAAATTAAGATTTATCGAAAAATGGGGCATTGCACCTCCCATACGTACTAAACTTTTGAGGCTGAATATATCTAAAAGTGTTGGAGGAGGGCCTGAAAACCATTATGGAGGTATACTATATCAATCATCTTACTTAGTGAAAATAGCGAATACTCAGTGTAAATAAATATCCGGAACAGAAAACTAAAAATGTTGTGTATCGTGCAGCCTTAAATTGAACACTAAAATTATATATTTTTGAAGTTGTATACACAATGAAGTAGTGAAAAATCGTTAATTTTCTATTAAAAAAAATACGAAATATGAAATTAATAAAAAAAATCTATTTTTGGCAGAACGAAGTTTGCCGGGTCAGCTAGTATTGGTATAAAACGAAAGGTTTTGAGCAGGGATCCTACACGGAGCTCTATTCTTTATGATTCCTAGGCCGGGTCTCCAGATATGGGTCAAAACGTGGACCTGGATGATCCTCGAATTTTTCTGAGCGATATTGGTATCAAATGAAAGGCCTTGATGAGTATTTGAACATAGAACCCTTTTAATTGTGATGCCCTGGGCCGGGTCCCCAGAAATGGGTCAAAACATGGACCTGGATGACCCTCGAATGTTTCTGAGCGATATTGCTATCAAATGGAAGGGGTTTACCACATTATCCCCAAAATGAAAATCCCCAAATCAAAATCCCCAAAATCAAAATCCTCAAAATCAAAATCCCCAAAATCAAAATCCCCAAACACAAAATCCCCATATTCTGTGTGAAATAAAGGGGTTTACCACGTTATCCCCAAAATCAAAATCCCCAAATCAAAATCCCCAAAATCAAAATCCCCAAAATCAAAATCCCCAAAATGAAACTCCCCAAAATCAAAATCCTTAAAATCAAAATCCCCAAACACAAAATCCCCATATTCTGTGTGAAATAAATTAAAATTAGGTTAGAAATCGGGTTTACCACGTTATCCCCAAAATCAAAATCCCCAAATAAAAATCCCCAAATCAAAATCCCCAAATCAAAATCCCCAAACCAAAATCCCCAAAATCAAAATCCCCAAAATCAAAATCCCCAAAATCAAAATCCCCAAACACAAAATCCCCATATTCTGTGTGAAATAAATTAAAATTAGGTTAGAAATCGCGGCGACATGAGAATTCTACATTGGACATTATTCCTCAAACTGAAACTCATAAGAAATTGTATACGTGATGATTTCACAAATGTTTATTAATAAATTCATCTCAATAACTTATGATTACATATTTGCATACACACATACATAACATAAATAAATAAATACAAACTTCGTTGTTTATCAAATAAGCAATGAGTATCGACATTTTTTTCGACATTTTCAAAAATTTTAAAATTTCTACATTGTTTTTTTCGACATTTCGAGGGTATTCCATTTACATACATACATAACATAAATAAAAAAGACCGAAAAAAAATGTCGAAACCGAAAATGTCGAAAAAAAATGTCGAATCATAAAATGTCGAATCATAAAATGTCGAAGCAAAAAATACCGAATTTTAATCATGTAAAAATTTGGAAAAATTTCTAATATAGTATTAAAAAATAGCCCAACTTATGGAAGCTCGAATTTTACACATCAATAATAAAAAATAAAAAAAATAACCCTCAGCCGGCAGAATTCTCTTCCCTGAGTAATATCTATGGCCCGGTCCACAGTGCTTTTGCGCAGAACACTTTTCTGCGTTGGCGGCCTTCGGCCGCGCTTATAAAAAATAACCCTGGGCTACGCCATCCGTCCGGACGTGTGCCCTAACCGTGGCTACCGCCACGGTGATGTCTTCTGCGTAGTAGGTACACCCTTCAGCGGCGGCGATAAAAATGTAAGTATACAAATTTCGGCCTTTTTCGGTAATTTTCCTCATTTCGACATTTTTTAATTCGGTCAAAAATGTATTCGGTATAATAAGTACTCGGTTGGTCCATAGCGAGCACTCCATGGATTAGCGAATGGAGTACTCCGAATTTTTGCAGGGATATATATGTATTTTATATGTATGTATACATATATGTTATTACGTATCAGAGCTCAGATAAGACTCGGCATGTGGTTTTTTAAATATGATCTTCAACGTTGTTTATTTAGTAATCTTTTGGGGATTTTGTGACGCTATCCCCGAAAAATGTGGGGATTTCGTGTTTGGGGATTTTGATTTTAAGGATTTTGATTTTGGGGATTTTGATTTTGGGGATTTTTTTTTGGGGATTTTGTGCGTTGGGGATTTTGTTTTTTGGGGATTATGTGGCACTCCCTTTCTAGGGTTTACCACGTTATCCCCCAAAATCAAAATCCCCAAAATCAAAATCCCCAAAATGAAAATCCCCAAAATCAAAATACTTAAAATCAAAATCCTTAAACACAAAATCCCCATATTCTGTGTGAAATAAATTAAAATTAGGTTAGAAATCGCGGCGATTTCGAATTCGGCGATGAGAATTCTACATTGGACATTATTTCTCAAACTGAAACTCAAATGTTTATTAATAAATTCATCTCAATAACTTATGATTACATATTTACATAGGGTTGGGTACGAAATGTCGAAAAAAATATCGAAATAATGTCAAATTAATGATGTGTAAAATTTGCGCGAGTAGAAAACTTTTTTGCATTGGCGGCCTTTGGCCGCGCTTTAAAAAAATAACTCTCAGCCGGCAGAATTCTCTTTCTGGAATAAAACGTATAGAGCAATCCACAGTAGTTTTGAGTAGAAAACCTTTTTGCACTGGCGGCCTTCCGCCGCGCTTATAAAAAATAACCCTGGGCTACGACATCCAAGTCCGGTCGTGTGCCATAACCGTGGCGGTCCTTATGCGTAGTACACACTTCACCACAAGCGGCCTTCGCCTTTATTTATTCATTTCATTTATTTAGATGAACATATTTTTTATAAAATATGGAATCTCTTAGATACCCCGTAGGACGCATTATATCGAAGCCGACCCACCTACCGATAATAAAAAAAAACATTCCAAGTATTTTTCCACATTTTCGACATTTTGCGACTTTTTTATTTCGGTAAATTAAAATTCGACATTTTTTTTTCGACATTATTAGCGAGAACTCCATGGATTAGCGAATGGAGTACTCCGAATTTTTGCAGGGATATATGTATATGTATTTTATATGTATGTATACATATATGTTATTACGTATCAGAGCTCAGATAAGACTCGGCATGCGGTTTTTTAAATATGATCTTCAACGTTGTTTAATCATCTTTTGGGGATTTTGTGACGCTATCCCCGAAAAAATGTGGGGATTTCGTGTTTGGGTATTTTGATTTTAAGGATTTTGATTTTGGGGATTTTGATTTTGGGGATGTTTTTTTTGGGGATTTTGTGCGTTGGGGATTTTGTTTTTTGGGGATTATGTGGCACTCCCCGATTTCTAACCTAATTTTAATTTATTTCGGGGTTACCACATTATCCCCAAATCAAAATCCCCAAAATCAAAATCCTTAAAATCAAAATCCCCAAACACAAAATCCCCATATGAGGGGATATGAGAATTCTACGTTGGACATTATTTCTGAACTGAAACTCAAAAGAAATTGTATACATACGTGATGATTTCACAAATGTTTATTAATAAATTCATCTCAATAACTTATGATTACATATATACATAGGGTTGGGTACGAAATGTCGAAAAAAATGTCGAAAAAAAAAATTGAAATAATGTAATTAATGATGTGTAAAATTCGCGCGAGTATAAAACCTTTTTGCATTGGCGGCCTTCTGCCGCGCCTTAAAAAATAACCCTCAGCCGGCAGAATTCTCTTTCTGTAGTAAAATGTATAGAGCAATCCACAGTACCTTTGAGTAAAAAACCTTTTCGCACTGGCGGCCTTCGGCCGCGCTCATAAAAAATAAACCTGCGCTACGCCATTCAAGTCCGGTCGTGTATCGTAACCGCGGCTACCGCCACGTAGTAGTACACCCTTCAGCGCAGGCGGCCTTCGCCTTTATTTATTTATTTCATTTATTTAGATGAACATATATTTTATAAAATATGGACTCTCTTAGATACCCCGTAGGACGCATTATATCGAAGCCGACCCACCTACCGATAATAAAAAAAAACATTCCAAGTATTTTTCCACATTTTCGACATTTTGCGACTTTTTTATTTCGGTAAATTAAAATTCGACATTTTTTTTTCGACATTATTAGCGAGAACTCCATGGATTAGCGAATGGAGTACTCCGAATTTTTGCAGGGATATACATATTTTATATGTATGTATGTATGTTATTACGTATCAGAGCTCACATAAGACTCGGTATGCGTTTTTTTAAATATGATCTTCAATGTTGTTTATTTAGTAATCTTTTGGGGATTTTGTGACGCTATCCCCGAAAAATTGTGGGGATTTCGTGTTTGGGGATTTTGATTTTAAGGATTTTGATTTTGGGGATTTTGATTTTGGAACATGGAGTTCTCGCTAATAATGTCGAAAAAAATGTCGAATTTTAATTAACCGAAATAAAAAAGTCGTAAAATATCGAAAAAGTAAAAAATGTGGAAAAATACTTGGAATGTTTTTTCTTTATTTTCGGTAGGTGGGTCGGCTTCGATATAATGCGCCCTACGGGGTATCTAAGAGATTCCATATGAAAAATATGTTCATCTAATTAATGAAATGAATAAATAAAGGCGAAGGCCGCCTGTGCTGAAGGGTGTACTTCGCAGAAGGACATCACCGTGGCGGTAGCGCAAATTTTACACTAATTTTACATTAATTTGACAATATTTCGATATTTTTTTTTTTTTTCAATATTTTTTTTGCGACATTTCGTACCCAACCCTATGTAAATATGTAATCATAAGTTATTGAGATGAATTTATTAATAAACATTTGTGAAATCATCACGTATACAATTTCTTGTGAGTTTCAGTTTGAGAAACAATGTCCAATGTAGAATTCGCGAGGCGATTTCTAACCTAATTTTAATTTATTTCACACAGAATATGGGGATTTTGATTTTAAGGATTTTGATTTTGGGGATTTTGATTTGGGGATTTTGATTTTAGGGATAATGTGGTAAACCCGTAGGGGATTTTGTTTTTGGGTTTACCACGTTATCCCCAAACACAAAATCCCCATATTCTGTGTGAAATAAATTAAAATTAGGTTAGAAATCGCTGCGAGAATTCTACATTGGACATTATTTCTCAAACTGAAACTCAAAAGAAATTGTATACGTGTTGATTTCACAAATGTTTATTAATAAATTCATCTTGCTTGGTTTTTATTAATACGGCCCAATAACTTATTATTACATATTTACATAGGGTTGGGTACGAAATGTCGTAAAAAAATATCGAAATAATGTCAAATTAATGATGTGTAAAATGTGCGCGAGTAGAAAACTTTTTTGTATTGGCGGCCTTTGGCCGCGCTTTAAAAAAATAACCCCCAGCCGGCAGAATTCTCTTTCTGGAATAAAACGTATAGAGCAATACACAGTACTTTTGAGTAGAAAACGTTTTTGCACTGGCGGCCTTCCGCCGCGCTTATAAAAAATAACCCTGGGCTACGCCATCCAAGTCCGGTCGTGTGCCATAACCGTGGCGGTGATGTCCTTATGCGTAGTACACACTTCAGCGCAAGCGGCCTTCGCCTTTATTTATTCCAGGGACGTAACGGTTATAAGAGAAATGGGGTAAAAGTCATATTTAACCATTATCATGAGAAAAAAATTTTTTTGGTCCTTAATAACCATTATAAAAACAAAAAAACCTTTTTGGGCCTGAATAACCGTTATTCAGATTTTTATTTTTTTTTTGGTCAGCTATAAAAATCAAGCCTATTTATATTTCTGGGCGATATTGGTATCAAATGAAAGGTGTTGAGCATTGATTGTAGCTCTGATTACCTCTTTTCATTTGATACCAATATTGCTTAAAACATTCCAGGGCATCCGGTTCACTTTTTCACCCATAACTGGGAACCCGACCTACGAATCTTAACAAATACACCTCTATGTAAAAGCCCTGCTCAACACCTACCGAAAATAAAGAAAAAACACGCCAAGTATTTTTCCACATTTTCTACATTTTGCGACTTTTTTATTTCGGTAAATTAAAATTCGACATTTTTTTCGACATTATTAGCGAGAACTTCATGGATTAGCGAATGGAGTACTCCGAACTTTTGCAGGGTTATATATGTATTTTATATGTATGTATACATATATGTTATTACGTATCAGAGCTCAGATAAGACTCGGCATGCGGTTTTTTAAATATGATCTTCAACGTTGTTTATTTAGTCATCTTTTGGGGATTGTGTGACGCTATCCCCGAAAAAATGTGGGGATTTCGTGCCACATAATCCACAAAAAACAAAATCCCCAAAATCAAAATCCTTAAAATCAAAATCCCCAAACAAGAAATCCCCACATTTTTTCGGGGATAGCGTCACAAAATCCGCAAAAGATGACTAAATAAACAACGTTGAAGATCATATTTAAAAAACCGCATGCCGAGTCTTATCTGAGCTCTGATACGTAATAACATATATGTATACATACATATAAAATACATATATATCCCTGCAAAAATTCGGAGTACTCCATTCGCTAATCCATGGAGTTCTCGCTAATAATGTCGAATTTTAATTTACCGAAATAAAAAAGTCGCAAAATGTGGAAAATGTGGAAAAATACTTGGCGTGTTTTTTCTTTATTTTCGGTAGGTGTTGAGCAGGGCTTTTACATAGAGGTGTATTTGTTAAGATTCGTAGGTCGGGTTCCCAGTTATGGGTGAAAAAGTGAACCGGATGCCCTGGAATGTTTTAAGCAATATTGGTATCAAATGAAAAGAGGTAATCAGAGCTACAATCATTGCTCAACACCTTTCATTTGATACCAATATCGCCCAGAAATATAAATAGGCTTGATTTTTATAGCTGACCAAAAAAAAATAAAAATCTGAATAACGGTTATTCAGGCCCAAAAAGGTTTTTTGGTTTTTATAATGGTTATTAAGGACCAAAAAAATTTTTTTCTCATGATAATGGTTAAATATGACTTTTACCCCATTTCTCTTATAACCGTTACGTCCCTGGTATAAATAAAGGCGAAGGCCGCTTGCGCTGAAGTGTGTACTACGCATAAGGACATCACCGCCACGGTTATGGCTCACGACCGGACTTGGATGGCGTAGCCCAGTGTTATTTTTTATAAGCGCGGCGGAAGGCCGCCAGTGCAAAAAGGTTTTCTACTCAAAAGTACTGTGGATTGCTCTATACGTTTTATTCCAGAAAGAGAATTCTGCCGGCTGAGGGTAATTTTTTTAAAGCGCGGCCAAAGGCCGCCAATGCAAAAAAGTTTTCTACTCGCGCACATTTTACACATCATTAATTTTGACGGGAGTGCCACATAATCCCCAAAAAACAAAATCCCCAACGCACAAAATCCCCAAAAAAAAAAAAAATCCCCAAAATCAAAATCCCCAAAATCAAAATCCTTAAAATCAAAATCCCCAAACACGAAATCCCCACATTTTTCGGGGATAGCGTCACAAAATCCCCAAAAGATTACTAAATAAACAACGTTGAAGATCATATTTAAAAAACCACATGCCGAGTCTTATCTGAGCTCTGATACGTAATAACATATATGTATACATACATATAAAATACATATATATCCCTGCAAAAATTCGGAGTACTCCATTCGCTAATCCATGGAGTGCTCGCTATGGACCAACCGAGTACTTATTATACCGAATACATTTTTGACCGAATTAAAAAATGTCGAAATGAGGAAAATTACCGAAAAAGGCCGAAATTTGTATACTTACATTTTTATCGCCGCCGCTGAAGGGTGTACCTACTACGCAGAAGACATCACCGTGGCGGTAGCCACGGTTAGGGCACACGTCCGGACGGATGGCGTAGCCCAGGGTTATTTTTTATAAGCGCGGCCGAAGGCCGCCAACGCAGAAAAGTGTTCTGCGCAAAAGCACTGTGGACCGGGCCATAGATATTACTCAGGGAAGAGAATTCTGCCGGCTGAGGGTTATTTTTTTATTTTTTATTATTGATGTGTAAAATTCGAGCTTCCATAAGTTGGGCTATTTTTTAATACTATATTAGAAATTTTTCCAAATTTTTACATGATTAAAATTCGGTATTTTTTGCTTCGACATTTTATGATTCGACATTTTATGATTCGACATTTTTTTTCGACATTTTCGGTTTCGACATTTTTTTTCGGTCTTTTTTTATTTATGTTATGTAGGTATGTAAATGGAATACCCTCGAAATGTCGAAAAAAACAATGTAGAAATTTTCAAATTTTTGAAAATGTCGAAAAAAATGTCGATACTCATTGCTTGTTTGATAAACAACGAAGTTTGTATTTATTTATGTTATGTATGTATGTATGCAAATATGTTATCATAAGTTATTGAGATGAATTTATTAATAAACATTTGTGAAATCATCACGTATACAATTTCTTATGAGTTTCAGTTTGAGGAATAATGTCCAATGTAGAATTCTCATGTTCTGTGTGAAATAAATTAAAATTAGGTTAGAAATCGCGGCGATTTCTAACCTAATTTTTATCTATTTCACACAGAATATGGGGATTGTGTGTTTGGGGATTTTGATTTTGGGGATTTTGATTTTGGGGATTTTGATTTTGGGGATTTTGGTTTGGGGATTTTGATTTGGGGATTTTGATTTTGGGGATAACGTGGTAAACCCTAATTTGACATTATTTCGATATTTTTTTTCGACATTTCGTACCCAACCCTATGTAAATATGTAATCATAAGTTATTGAGATGAATTTATTAATAAACATTTGTGAAATCACCATGTATACAATTTCTTTTGGGTTTCAGTTTGAGAAATAATATCCAATGTAGAATTCTCATATTTTGTGTTTGGGGATTTTGATTTTAAGGATTTTGATTTTGGGGATTTTCATTTTGGGGATTTTGATTTTGGGGATTTTGATTTGGGGATTTTGATTTTGGGGATAACGTGGTAAACCCACTCCCTTTATTTCACACAGAATATGGGGATTTTGTGTTTGGGGATTTTGATTTTGGGGATTTTGATTTTGGGGATAATGTGGTAAACCCCTTCCATTTGATAGCAATATCGCTCAGAAACATTCGAGGGTCATCCAGGTCCATGTTTTGACCCATATATGGGGACCCGGCCCAGGGCATCACAATTAAAAGGGTTCTATGTTCAAATACTCATCAAGGCCTTTCATTTGATACCAATATCGCTCAGAAAAATTTGAGGATCATCCGGGTCCAGGTTTTGACCCATATCTGGAGACCCGGCCTAGGAGAAATCGCGGCGATTTCCGACCTAATTTTAATTTATTTCACACAGAATATGGGGATTTTGTGTTTGGGGATTTTGATTTTAAGGATTTTGATTTTGGGGATAATGTGGTAAACCCCTTCCATTTGATAGCAATATCGCTCAGAAACATTCGAGGGTCATCCAGGTCCATGTTTTGACCCATATCTGGGGACCCGGCCCAGGGCATCACAATTAAAAGGGTTCTATGTTCAAATACTCATCAAGGCCTTTCATTTGATACCAATATCGCTCAGAAACATTCGAGGGTCATCCAGGTCCATGTTTTGACCCATATCTGGGGACCCGGCCCAGGGCATCACAATTAAAAGGGTTCTATTTTCAAATCCTCATCAAGGCCTTTCATTTGATACCAATATCGCTCAGAAAAATTCGAGGAACATCTGGGTCTACGTTTTGACCCATATCTGGAAACCCGGCCTAGGCATTACAATAAAAGGATTGTATGTTCAAGTCATTACATTTGATACCAATATCGCTCAGAAACATTCGAGGGTCATCCAGGTCCACGTTTTGGCCCATATCTGGAGACCCGGCCTAGGCATCACAATTAAAAGGGTTATATGTTCAAATCCCCATCAAGGCCTTTCATTTCATACCAATATCGCTCGGAAACATTCGAGGATCATCCGGGTCCACGTTTTGACCTATATCTGGAGACCCGGCCTAGGAATCATAAAGAATAGAGCTCCGTGTAGGATCCCTGCTCAAAACCTTTCGTTTTATACCAATACTAGCTGACCCGGCAAACTTCGTTCTGCCCAAAATAGATTTTTTTTATTAATTTCATATTTCGTATTATTTTTAATAGAAAATTAACGATTTTTCACTACTTCATTGTGTATACAACTTCAAAAATATATAATTTTAGTATTCAGTTTAAGGCTGCACGATACACAACATTTTTAGTTTTCTGTTCCGGATATTTATTTTCACTGAGTATTGGCTATTTTCACTAAGTAAGTAAGATGATTGATATAGTATAAATCCATAATGGTTTTCAGGCCCTCCTCCAACACTTTTAGATATATTCAGCCTCAAAAGTTTAGTACGTATGGGAGGTGCAATGCCCCATTTTTCGATAAATTTTTTTTTTTGGGTGAACATGGAATTGATATCGTAAATCTGCATAGTGATTTCTATGTACATGCCATGAACGCTTTTAAGGATATTTAGCCTTAAAAATTAAGAACGCATGGGAGGTGCCACGCCCCCTTTTCCCAAAACTACGGTTTTTTTCATAAGCACGCTATTGATATCGTCAATCTCCTGACCAATTTTCAGGTCCCAACCTTAAACGCATTTATAGATATATATTTTCCGATAACCTACACTTTTATGCGCAAAAATTGTTTTGATATCATATATGTACCAATTTCTAGGTCCCTGACTTAAATCCTTTTAAAGATATTCAGCTAAAAAAATTAAGCGTGGTTGGGAGGAGCCACGCCCCCTTTTCGTATAACTCCTATTATTTTGCGTTAATATGGAATTGTTATCGTTTATCCCCACACCAATTTCCAAGTCCCTAGCGTAAACAATTTTAGAGATATTCAGCATGAAAAATTAAGTTTGTATGGGAGGTGCCACGCCCCTTTTTCCGATAACCCCCACTTATATGCGTGGGAATGGTTTTGATATCATTTATCTCTATACCAATTTTCAGCTCCCTACCTTGAACTGTTTTAGAGATAATCAGCTTTCAAAATTAAGGTTGTATGGGAGGTGTCACGCCCCCTTTTCTGATAACCCCCACTTTTCTGAGTGAGAAGGGTTTTGATATTACCTACCTCTATACCAATTTTCACCTCCCTACCTTGAACTGTTTTAGAGATGATCAGCTTTAAAAATTAAGGTTGTATGGGAGGTGCCACGCCCCCTTTTCTAATAACCCCCACTTTTCTGAGTGAGAAGGGTTTTGATATCACCTATCTCTATACCAATTTTCAGCTCCCTACCTTAAACTGTTTTAGGGGAGTGCCACATAATCTCCAAAAAACAAAATCCCCAACGCACAAAATCCCCAAAAAAAAAAGAATACCCAAAATCAAAATCCTTAAAATCAAAATCCCCAAACACGAAATTCCCACATTTTTTCGGGGATAGCGTCACAAAATCCCCAAAAGATGACTAAATAAACAACGTTGAAGATCATATTTAAAAAACCGCATGCCGAGTCTTATCTGAGCTCTGATACGTAATAACATATATGTAGATATACATACATATAAAATACATATATATCCTGCAAAAATTCGGAGTACTCCATTCGCTAATCCATGGAGTTCTCGCTAATAATGTCGAAAAAAATGTCGAATTTTAATTTACCGAAATAAAAAAGTCGCAAAATGTCGAAAAATTTAGAAAATGTGGAAAAATACTTGGCGTGTTTTTTTCTTTATTTTCGGTAGGTGGGTCGGCTTCGATATAATGCGCCCTACGGGGTATCTAAGAGATTCCATATTTTATAATAAATCGCCGCGATTTCTAACCTAATTTTAATTTATTTCACACAGAATATGGGGATTTTGTGTTTGGGGATTTTGATTTTGGGGATAACGTGGTAAACCCAAAAACAAAATCCCCTAGGGTTTACCACGTTATCCCCAAAATCAAAATCCCCAAATCAAAATCCCCAAATCAAAATCCCCAAACCAAAATCCCCAAAATCAAAATCCCCAAAATCAAAATCCCCATATTCTGTGTGATTTATTTTAATTTTAATTTATTTCACACAGAACATGAGAATTCTACATTGGACATTATTCCTCAAACTGAAACTCATAAGAAATTGTATACGTGATGATTTCACAAATGTTTATTAATAAATTCATCTCAATAACTTATGATTACATATTTGCATACATACATACATAACATAAATAAATACAAACTTCGTTGTTTATCAAATAAGCAAGAGTATCGACATTTTTTTCGACATTTTCAAAAATTTGAAAATTTCTACATTGTTTTTTTCGACATTTCGAGGGTATTCCATTTACATACATACATAACATAAATAAAAAAAGACCGAAAAAAAATGTCGAAACCGAAAATGTCGAAAAAAAATGTCGAATCATAAAATGTCGAATCATAAAATGTCGAAGCAAAAAATACCGAATTTTAATCATGTAAAAATTTGGAAAAATTTCTAATATAGTATTAAAAAATAGCCCAACTTATGGAAGCTCGAATTTTACACATCAATAATAAAAAATAAAAAAAATAACCCTCAGCCGGCAGAATTCTCTTCCCTGAGTAATATCTATGGCCCGGTCCACAGTGCTTTTGCGCAGAACACTTTTCTGCGTTGGCGGCCTTCGGCCGCGCTTATAAAAAATAACCCTGGGCTACGCCATCCGTCCGGACGTGTGCCCTAACCGTGGCTACCGCCACGGTGATGTCTTCTGCGTAGTAGGTACACCCTTCAGCGGCGGCGATAAAAATGTAAGTATACAAATTTCGGCCTTTTTCGGTAATTTTCCTCATTTCGACATTTTTTAATTCGGTCAAAAATGTATTCGGTATAATAAGTACTCGGTTGGTCCATAGCGAGCACTCCATGGATTAGCGAATGGAGTACTCCGAATTTTTGCAGGGATATATATGTATTTTATATGTATGTATACATATATGTTATTACGTATCAGAGCTCAGATAAGACTCGGCATGTGGTTTTTTAAATATGATCTTCAACGTTGTTTATTTAGTAATCTTTTGGGGATTTTGTGACGCTATCCCCGAAAAATGTGGGGATTTCGTGTTTGGGGATTTTGATTTTAAGGATTTTGATTTTGGGGATTTTGATTTTGGGGATTTTTTTTTTTGGGGATTTTGTGCGTTGGGGATTTTGTTTTTTGGGGATTATGTGGCACTCCCTTAGCGAGAACTACATGTATTACCGAATGGAGTACTCCGAATTTTTGCAGGGATATACATATTTTATATCTATGTATCTATGTTATTACGTATCAGAGCTCAGATAAGACTCGGCATGCGGTTTTTAAATATGATCTTCAATGTTGTTTATTTAGTAATCTTTTGGGGATTTCATGACGCTATCCCCGAAAATATGTGGGGATTTCGTGTTTGGGATTTTGATTTTAAGGATTTTGATTTTTGGGGTTTTGATTTTGGGGATTTTTTTTTTTGAGGATTTTGTGTGTTGGGGATTTTGTTTTTTGGGGATTATGTGGCACTCCCAATGGAAGGCCTTGATGAGGACTTCGACACAGAACTATTATAATTGTAATGTATAGGCCGGGATGAACTCATTATGGTTGCTGGGTCAGATGCCCAAAACGTGGAGGTATCAAATAAAAGGGTGGAGCAGGGATTTTAAATAGACATGAACTCATTATGATTCCTAGGGCGTGTCCTCTGCGTGGACCCGATTGACCCCAGAATATTTTTCAGAGATATTGGTATCAAATGAACGGTGTTGAATAGGGATTTTACATAGAAATGAGCTCATTACGTTTCCTAGGTCGGGTCCCAAGATGTGGACTATTTTAAAAATATTCGAGTTGGTGTTGTTGCTTTGAAGGTAATTTGATGAATAAGCGAGTATTCTTTTCATACTTGGTACGACAGAAATGCGCCTTGTGTAACCTAATAAAACGCAAGTCGTCAATTAACGCACGCACACAAATTTTTCATATGCGTTGAACCGAAATTGACTTGCGTGCGTGTACAAATAAAGAAATAGACAATTAGAGAAAATCTTGTTATTTTGTGGAATATGTACATAATACACACGACATCAGAAGCAAGTGGCAATTTTTTTGCAAACAATCACCCACAATGCTCAATTTCAACTGTCACGCAAAAAAAAAATTGGGCGTCGAGTTTACTTTTTACGCACGCCGCACACTGGGGATTTCGCGGAAAAAAGTCAACTTGTCAACATACTCTTCATGCAATATGCAGTGATATTTTGGAATTTTAGACTAAATGGTCCTACCAAATCAAAAAGAATTACTCCGATCTGACTGCTAGTTTTTTTTTTTATAGCCGTCTCAAACTCAGTACTTGTATGTTTTACCGAACCAATTTAATTTAAACCTAAGAATTTCAAAACGAATAATCTTTTATTATGTGAGCTAACGTTTTCCTTTGTATTTAAAGTAGGATATTTCAGTCTACTAAAATTGAAAAAATAAACTCTGCAGAGACTTAAGTTTTTTTTTTTTGTTTATTTTTATGAACATATAACAAAAATCCCTTTTTTCTCCAAACATTTGAACCTGCAATTTTAGCTCCACTTGCCTCCAGTTGGAAATCACTACTAATACATTGTCTCATATCTGTTTTTACATTTTTAATCAATTTCAAGTGCCCCCTCTCAATTTATTGTATTATACAGTACAACAGTTTTCAACTAATTGATTCGCGACTCAATTCTGATAAGGCTCTTTTGTTTAACATAACTCAAGAACCACTAGTCGGATTTTGTTTAAACAAATTTAGAAAAATCAAGAATTACAAGTACTTTCATCTGTTTATATAACGTTTCGCAATATAGGCAACAGTTTCGCAGTTATAAATAAATGTATGGAGAAAAAAAAACATTTTCTGCCTAAAAATAAATTTCTTTCTTTTAATTCATAAAAAATCGAAAACGGTAAAAAAGTTCAAAGTCCTATTATTTTCACGTAAAGTCGCATAACCTATGAACAAAATGATACATAAATCATAAAAATCGATGAACGCGTTTCGCTTTTATTCAAAATTAAGTACAGGTATGAATTTAAAATTATTTTTATTTTTTAATATAGGTCCAAGGGAGGTACCCCTAGGGAGTGGCCGATTTCAATTATTTTTTGTACTGTCAATGCCCTTTATGAGGGTAACTGATATGCAAAGTTTCGTAAAGATATCTTACTTTTTTGAGCTGAAATTAAAATTTGTATTTAAATTTTTTTTTTAATTTTTTACTATAGGTCATTGTAAAACATTGTTGTTGGTATTTTATTTTATGTATATACCAAACAACGTTAACAATTTTAGTTGAAAGAGTTTTTAGTGCTTAGCACGAAATTTTTATTTTAATTCAATTTTTAATTGTTGGGGTAAGTGGAAAAAAATTCAACAACTATTTACAGCGAAGGTTGAGTGTATAGCTATTTCACGAAAAACCATTTTCGATCATCAGCACTCTTTTCGGAAGTGGATGCACCGGGGATTGAACCCGAGTCCATTCCAACTTCAGCCGCAATGACCCAACGGATAAACACACTCGGCCATTGAGACTCTGTGCAAGCTGTTGGATTACCCCAACAATTAAAAATTGAATTAAAATAAAAATTTCGTACTAAGCACTAAAAACTCTTTCAAGTAAAATTGTTAACGTTGTTTGGTATATACATAAAATAAAATACCAACAACAATGTTCATTGCGAACTGCCTACAACAAAATTTCAGCACGTTTGTGGAGAATATATGCAAAAGCATATACACACTAACGTTAATGTTGAAAATGAAAAAGGCAAAAGTTGGGAAAATCCAACAGCTTGCACAGAGTCTCAATGGCCGAGTGTGTTTATCCGTTGGGTCATTGCGGCTGAAGTTGGAATGGACTCGGGTTCAATCCCCGGTGCATCCACTTCCGAAAAGAGTGCTGATGATCGAAAATGGTTTTTCGTGAAATAGCTATACACTCAACCTTCGCTGTAAATAGTTGTTGAATTTTTTTCCACTTACCCCAACAATTAAAAATTGAATTAAAATAAAAATTTCGTGCTAAGCACTAAAAACTCTTTCAAGTAAAATTGTTAACATTGTTTGGTATATACATAAAATAAAATACCAACAACAATGTTCATTGCGAACTGCCTACAACAAAAAATTCAGCACGTTTGTGGAGAATATATGCAAAAGCATATACACACTAACGTTAATGTTGAAAATGAAAAAGGCAAAAGTGGGGAAAATCCAACAGCTTGCACAGAGTCTCAATGGCCGAGTGTGTTTATCCGTTGGGTCATTGCGGCTGAAGTTGGAATGGACTCGGGTTCAATCCCCGGTGCATCCACTTCCGAGAAGAGTGCTGATGATCGAAAATGGTTTTTCGTGAAATAGCTATACACTCAACCTTCGCTGTAAATAGTTGTTGAATTTTTTTCCACTTACCCCAACAATTAAAAATTGAATTAAAATAAAAATTTCGTGCTAAGCACTAAAAACTCTTTCAAGTAAAATTGTTATCGTTGTTTGGTATATACATAAAATAAAATACCAACAACAATGTCCATTGCGAACTGCCTACAACAAAAAATTCAGCACGTTTGTGGAGAATATATGCAAAAGCATATACACACTAACGTTAATGTTGAAAATGAAAAAGGCAAAAGTGGGGAAAATCCAACAGCTTGCACAGAGTCTCAATGGCCGAGTGTGTTTATCCGTTGGGTCATTGCGGCTGAAGTTGGAATGGACTCGGGTTCAATCCCCGGTGCATCCACTTCCGAAAAGAGTGCTGATGATCGAAAATGGTTTTTCGTGAAATAGCTATACACTCAACCTTCGCTGTAAATAGTTGTAGAATTTTTTTCCACTTACCCCAACAATTAAAAATTGAATTAAAATAAAAATTTCGTGCTAAGCACTAAAAAGTCTTTCAAGTAAAATTGTTAACGTTGTTTGGTATATACATAAAATAAAATACCAACAACAATGTTCATTGCGAACTGCCTACAACAAAAAATTCAGCACGTTTGTGGAGAATATATGCAAAAGCATATACACACTAATGTTAATGTTGAAAATGAAAAAGGCAAAAGTGGGGAAAATCCAACAGCTTGCACAGAATCTCAATGGCCGAGTGTGTTTATCCGTTGGGTCATTGCGGCTGAAGTTGGAATGGACTCGGGTTCAATCCCCGGTGCATCCACTTCCGAAAAGAGTGCTGATGATCGAAAATGGTTTTTCGTGAAATAGCTATACACTCAACCTTCGCTGTAAATAGTTGTTGAATTTTTTTTCCACTTACCCCAACTATTTTTTGTACCGTCAATGTCCTTTATGTGGGTAACTGATATGCAAAGTTTCGCAAAGATATCTTACTTTTTTGAGCTGAAATTAAAATTTGTATTTCAATTTTTTTTTTTAATTTTTTACTATAGGTCCAAGGGAGGTACCCCTAGGAGTTGACGGATTTCAACCATTTTTGGAGATTTTCTTAACTAGCTCATATATAACCTGTGTGCAAAATTTCAAAGCCCTACGACAACTCCTTCTATTTTTTTCCGCTGAATGTATGGAAGCTGCCCCACTGTGCGCCGTTCAATTTCGGTTACTCCCATACAAGTTGTACGGGCATGAGACATTAGCTCTGTTCAATAACGAAAAACTGTTATGAGTTTTTCCTAAAATATCTCATTTTTGTATGGAGAACTGTCATTTTTTATGAAAAAATCCGTAACAATTTTTCGTTATTGACCAGAACTATTTTTGACAGTAAATTGACGACTTGCGTTAAACAGTTAAACAGTTGTGTTCACATTTCTGTGGACATTTGGAAAAGCGACCTAAATTCGCAATTTTCCAGGAGAACATAAGTGTTGTTAAGTGTTAAACTATGTTCGAATCAGTGTTAGGGAGCGTTTATGCGAAATCATATGTATTTTTGTCAGCAAATTTATATTTTCACTAAGTTTTAGATTCTATTTTCATAAAGAATATAACAAATAGTTAAAAAATGTATTCCACTGCTGCACAGCTTTATTAGTGGAAAAATAAATGGAAGAACAAAGGAATTTGACATTAATTTGAATTAATTTTTTTTAAATATTGCTTTTTATTATAAAAAAAAGCGCCAACATAAATGAAAATCACATTTATAGAATACTGTGACCAAGTTTCATGCGAGAATACCTTGTAATTCGGAATTTAACGCCGGTTCAGCTTGGATATAATGGACCAATTTTATTCATCTACAAACTACTGAGAATTTTTCAGTGAAACTTTCAGGAAATATTCTTTGGATGATAATTCATCTAACTTTAACACTTTCAACTACTATTAAATTATAATATTAAAGTTCTCCAAAAAGAGAATTCTGCCGGCTGAGGGTTTTTTTTATTTAAGCGCGGCCGAAGGCCGGTAATGCAAAAAGTTCTTCTACACACACATTTCTTTAACAAGGAATATCTCCTGCACTATAATCGTCTGGCAGGTGGGACTTTTTTGTGATCTGTGAAGCCCCCCGGAAAAAATAATTTTTATCGGATCCTGGTGCATTATATACAAATTTCCCTTTAACACCAGTGGTACATTATTGCAATTTCCACCTTAACTGTTAGCTTATTCCCACAAAGTTTAATGCGAAAACCACTTGCAATTGTGATGTTTTACACTATTTATCGCAATCCATGAATGACGCCCCACATTGTTCGCGTATCAACAAGTTTTGGTGTATCGCAAAATAATAAAAAAAAAAAATTAGATCCAGGTTGCATTCCATCAAATCATTGCCACTATCACCAACACCGTCGGCGGTACAGAAATGACGTTTTCGGCAAATCGGCATTATGACAACCGACGGCGCGCCGAATCTTTCGAAGTTCGGTAAATCGGCATTATGAACACCGAATGAACGAACATTTTGACAGTTTTTCGTGCCGAAATTTGCCGCAAGTATTTGGTTGCGGCGATATTAACAAAATATCAAAAAATTACAATAAAAGTTTAAGTAAATTGTGTAAATGCATGTATGAAGTTGGAATAAGTGTTAATAAGTGTGAATAAATGTAAATATATTAATCAACCGGCCGCGAGAAGCCACAAACACGGCGTGGGTCCATTGCATTTTCCACCGAGATTGAATGGCTGTTATATGCAAAGAAAAACTTCAGAGAAAAAATTGTGAAATAATGATAATAACAGTGATTTAAATACGTGTGTATGTAGGTTTTGGAAATTAAAATATATTTTCACCAAAGAATAATAATGAATTTTCTGAAGTTGATAACTATTGTTTGAGTACTATAAAAAAAAAAAAAAAAAAAAAAATAATGAATGTGTATTACCAACAATTTACTATTTCAGTAAAAACTTTCGTCTCAATAAAGACGCATTCAAATAAATATTGCAGGTGGTGGAAGGTCGGCTTCAGTATAATGCGCCCGCCATATTTATTTTCAAACCACTAAGAATGTTTCAATGAATCATTCAAGAAAAGTTCTGCGAATGATAATTTTACTAGTTATAACACTCCCGACTACGCAAAATTACTGTAAATCTCTACAGATATAACTCCAGAAAGGGAGTTCTGTCGGCTGAGGGTTACTTTTCAAAGCGTGGCGCAGTGCATAAGGGTGCTCTACGCAAAAATACTGTGTTATTAATGAACTATAAGTTTCCGCAAGATTTCGATTGCATTTTAGTGATCTATCGCCAAAAAAAAAGAAACGAAAAATTCCGGTTCCGGGTACATTGTTATTGAAATTTTCCCCTGTTTTTGTATACAATTTGCTTTCAAAATAATTCTATGAAAAACAGAAAAAAGGACAAGGTAAAGGTTTCTTTCACGCAAAATTAAGACTACTATTTTTATTTTCAGCCTCTAATTAAATCTACGCTTGTTTACTTAAAGTAAAAGGATTGCTATGATCCCTTAAAAACTTCCTCTCGTTTATCAGATTCCTTTGCTCTTCTTCCTCCACTAATATAGCTGCTTTCGCAATAGAATCCATTATTTTATTATTTAAATAAATAGTTTTTAGTAAAATAAACTAACGATGTATTTGCTTTTATTAAAAAGACAAGAAACGTCAGAAAATCCCGCTCAATTCCGCCAGCCAGATTTAGAAAGGTAGGCGCATACGTGAATTCAGAACTTTAATATTGTAATTGGTATAGTTTAATGTCAAAATAATGTTTCGCCTTGGTAAAAATCTGTATTCGCTTGGGACTCGTCCATTCCTGTTGGCCATAGTGTGGATTTGCTTTGATTTTGACATTACACTGTACCTTTCTAAATAAAAAAAAGTAGTTTCTGAATTCGCCGCTGCGCCTACCTGTCTTGAATTTCGCATCAGTACTTGGCAACACTGATTCGAACACAGTTCACATATTTGGCTACACTGAACTTCGAACCGTCGGGGTTGCTGATGCCATTTTCGATGAGTTCGGCGCCGTGGCTTTCGGCATTTCGGTGCCGCCGACGGCGTTGGTGATACACACACATGAATATGTACATTAGGCACATGGTGAAATAAGAGAAAGGGTGTTTGCAATAAAACAAAATGGCGGTGCATTCTGACAACACTCGCACTCTTATAAAAAAATGTTCCCCTCTAGGCTTTTTTCTTTAAAAATCGTACCGAAATTCCATACGAAAATTATATATTGACTCTCATTTTAGTATTTTATTGAGTAGGCATTACTGTTTTTATATTTTTGTTTTGTTTTGAAATTTTGATATACATATATTTTCAATAATACATATGTAAATGTGAAAAAATTTTATAACATTTCGAAATTCCGCGACGAAACAAGAATTAATTAACAGCCCCGTTGATTGGTTTTTTGGTGCCTTTGTCTCACCATTCTTACCATCGCGTTTTACAGGTAAGCTAAAGATCGCAATGACGAGACTTCTTTTCCTCTAATCCCAATTCTTTTATTCAGTTACATTTTGAAATACCGTGGCGAAATCTAATTTACAATTATTAACCAATCGATTACCTACACAATATTCGTTAAGGCGTATGCAACAACAAATGCTACAATTCCGGGTGGTGGAGTTGGTGCAGCTCGCAATGATGGTAACATGTCTGTGAAAGCAGGTGGAACTGCAAGGGTGAAATCATCGCCGCCCGATGACTTGGCTGCATCTTTGCAACCAGTAATGGTGTTGCTGAACAAGCCAGGCGACGAATATCCATCGACAACGTATGCGTCATCACAGAAATTGCGTCGACAAACGCAATCAATGGAGCCGCGCAGGAATGTTATTAAGCCACGTCAACCGATCAAAACGTTGCAACAGCGTTAAAAGAAATACGGAGAAGCACGTTTGCGTATATTGGTTCGGCGAAAAATCCCGAAGATGGTGTGGGGTGAGTTAGGTGAAATTTGGCTCCTTTATATTTCTTATTACATCTTTTTTTTTGTTTATGCAGAATATCATATTCTACGAATGCACCGTCCACTTCCAACAACCACAGTTTCTATCAGTACAACTGCCAGCGCAAACAATTCTAACAAAGGCAACAAAATAGCAGCAATGTCAATGCCACCAAATGGAAATCAGCTTGGCATGAATGGCGGCGGAGTTGGAGGTGGTGACAGTGGTGGTGGTGGTGGTGGTCTCGATAGCGGTGTTACTTGTGGACGATTTTGGCCTCAGAAATTCTGGTTCACCTTTAAGTCCATACAATAATTATTATAATCGACTGCAACAACAACAACAGTCACCCTATCTCATGCAGCAGCAGCAAAAAAACACCAACCGCTTATAATGTCGTTCAATGTCCGCGCTGTTGCCGTTACCGCTTCCATTAGCAACTACGCTGCAACATCAGCAACAGCAACAACAATACCGACTACATCAAACTTGGTCGTCAGTTGTTGGTGGCAGCGTATCGTTCGCAGCATTAAGGCAACAGCAGCACTACCAACAACAACAAGAAAGCATCTTAAGTTTGCCACGCGGACCCGATGGCTCTGCTGGTTTTCGGATGCGTCGGTACCATGTTGATGGTGGCGGCGCAAGCATAGGCGGATGTGCTACTACTAGACTATACTACAATTTGTAACACATTTGAAAAAGTTGGACTAATAAAAAAACAACAAAAGCAACGCGCATTTTCATATGCATGTATGCACATATGTAGGTAATGCTATGCGTTATATAGTACGTTTGGTACGACATAATTCATGCCAATTACCGTGTCAGCCCTCATTGCTAAAATTCGATAAGAATTTACAATTTGCAAATACTGGCGGTATTTTCTTTTTAATTTTATGTATCAATTTTATTTCTTAAAACAAAAAATATGTGTATGTACACACAATGAAAATTCAAACTCAAACGGTAAATGTAAATAAACATATAAATGTAAACAAAAACATTGGTTTGACATGCATTTACACAGCCCAAGGCAAATTCATTCGTATGGTAATGGTAAGTGAACAGCTGACTTCTTCCTCTTCTCGTTTTTAACTCGCCGTGTACAGAAGAATACAGGAGAATGTCAAACAAAGAAAAATTTGACTTTGAGTTTGACATTCTGATGGACAAAACTTAGAGCGAATCGAGGCGAATATTTCCGAATTCGCCCTGCCATTACCATAATGAATTTGCCTTGACCCAGCCAATAAGAAACAGCTCTGAACAGTTAAATTTGACAACTATGTATCATTGCGGCGAAAAAAGAATTACATATCAGCTGGTCTGCCGATACCACCTTTCTAGTTGAATCATGGCTTACGTAATAAGCATTTTAAAAATATTCTCCTTTCACAATTTTAGTCATATAAAAACACACCAAAGTAGTAAAAAAGTACTAAACTACTCCTAAATTTGTCCCTCTTTTCTACTCCCTTCAAATGCATGACCGGAATAAGAGTGAGACGTTAAACTGCTGTCATTGGCCGTGATATCACCTATTTTTATTTCACCATGCATTAGGCATATAACTTTTTACAATTTTTGCAAATATGAAAAACGGCATACCATAGTCCAGGGATGGGCGCCGCAAGGCACATAAACGCAGCAGAGGGGCGATCATGGGCTTTCGTGGGCACTGCATAATTTCCGGGGAAAGGTGAGCTAAGGCGATATCGAAATTGATGTACACTCCGCCTTAACCCTTTCGACCCGCTTGGTACAATATATCCCAAAAATGTTTAAAGACACCTACAGGTAATATTTGCTTAACAATTTGTCGAAAAAAATGTCGAATTTTAATTTACCGAAATAAAAAAGTCGCAAAATGTAGAAAATGTGGAAAAATACTTGGCGTGTTTTTTCTTTATTTTCGGTAGGTGTTGAGCAGGGCTTTTACATAGAGGTGTATTTGTTAAGATTCGTAGGTCGGGTTCCCAGTTATGGGTGAAAAAGTGAACCGGATGCCCTGGAATGTTTTAAGCAATATTGGTATCAAATGAAAAGAGGTAATCAGAGCTACAATCAATGCTCAACACCTTTCATTTGATACCAATATCGCCCAGAAATATAAATATGCTTGATTTTTATAGCTGACCAAAAAAAAATAAAAATCTGAATAACGGTTATTCAGGCCCAAAAAGGTTTTTTGGTTTTTATAATGGTTATTAAGGACCAAAAAATTTTTTTTCTCATGATAATGGTTAAATATGACTTTTACCCCATTTCTCTTATAACCGTTACGTCCCTGGAATAAATAAAGGCGAAGGCCGCTTGCGCTGAAGTGTGTACTACGCATAAGGACATCACCGCCACGGTTATGGCACACGACCGGACTTGGATGGCGTAGCCATTGCTCTACACGTTTTATTCCAAAAAGAGAATTCTGCCGGCTGGGGGTTATTTTTTTAAAGCGCGGCCAAAGGCCGCCAATTCAAAAAAGTTTTCTACTCGCGCACATTTTACACATCATTAATTTGACATTATTTCGATATTTTTTTTCGACATTTCGTACCCAACCCTATGTAAATAAGTAAGTTATTGGGCCGTATTAATAAAAACCAAGCAAGATGAATTTATTAATAAACATTTGTGAAATCATCACGTATACAATTTCTTTTGAGTTTCAGTTTGAGAAATAATGTCCAATGTAGAATTCTCGCAGCGATTTCTAACCTAATTTTAATTTATTTCACACAGAATATGGGGATTTTGTGTTTGGGGATAACGTGGTAAACCCAAAAACAAAATCCCCTACGGGTTTACCACATTATCCCTAAAATCAAAATCCCCAAAATCAAAATCCTTAAAATCAAAATCCCCAAACACAAAATCCCCATATTCTGTGTGAAATAAATTAAAATTAGGTTAGAAATCGCCTCGCGAATTCTACATTGGACATTGTTTCTCAAACTGAAACTCACAAGAAATTGTATACGTGATGATTTCACAAATGTTTATTAATAAATTCATCTCAATAACTTATGATTACATATTTACATAGGGTTGGGTACGAAATGTCGCAAAAAAAATATTGAAAAAAAAAAATATCGAAATATTGTCAAATTAATGTAAAATTAGTGTAAAATTTGCGCTACCGCCACGGTGATGTCCTTCTGCGAAGTACACCCTTCAGCACAGGCGGCCTTCGCCTTTATTTATTCATTTCATTAATTAGATGAACATATTTTTCATATGGAATCTCTTAGATACCCCGTAGGGCGCATTATATCGAAGCCGACCCACCTACCGAAAATAAAGAAAAAACATTCCAAGTATTTTTCCACATTTTTTACTTTTTCGATATTTTACGACTTTTTTATTTCGGTTAATTAAAATTCGACATTTTTTTCGACATTATTAGCGAGAACTCCATGTTCCAAAATCAAAATCCCCAAAATCAAAATCCTTAAAATCAAAATCCCCAAACACGAAATCCCCACAATTTTTCGTCAATAGCGTCACAAAATCCCCAAAAGATTACTAAATAAACAACATTGAAGATCATATTTAAAAAAACGCATACCGAGTCTTATGTGAGCTCTGATACGTAATAACATACATACATACATATAAAATATGTATATCCCTGCAAAAATTCGGAGTACTCCATTTGCTAATCCATGGAGTTCTCGCTAATAATGTCGAAAAAAAATGTCGAATTTTAATTTACCGAAATAAAAAGTCGCAAAATGTCGAAAACTTGGAAAAATACTTGGAATGTTTTTTTTTATTATCGGTAGGTGGGTCGGCTTCGATATAATGCGTCCTACGGGGTATCTAAGAGAGTCCATATTTTATAAAATATATGTTCATCTAAATAAATGAAATGAATAAATAAAGGCGAAGGCCGCCTGCGCTGAAGGGTGTACTACGTGGCGGTAGCCGCGGTTATGATACACGATCGGACTTGGATGGCGTAGCGCAGGTTTATTTTTTATGAGCGCGGCCGAAGGCCGCCAGTGCGAAAAGGTTTTTTACTCAAAGGTACTGTGGATTGCTCTATACATTTTACTACAGAAAGAGAATTCTGCCGGCTGAGGGTTATTTTTTAAGGCGCGGCAGAAGGCCGCCAATGCAAAAAGGTTTTATACTCGCGCGAATTTTACACATCATTAATTACATTATTTCAATGTTTTTTTCGACATTTTTTTCGACATTTCGTACCCAACCCTATGTATATATGTAATCATAAGTTATTGAGATGAATTTATTAATAAACATTTGTGAAATCATCACGTATGTATACAATTCCTTTTGAGTTTCAGTTCAGAAATAATGTCCAACGTAGAATTCTCATATCCCCTCATATGGGGATTTTGTGTTTGGGGATTTTGATTTTAAGGATTTTGATTTTGGGGATTTTGATTTGGGGATAATGTGGTAACCCCGAAATAAATTAAAATTAGGTTAGAAATCGCCGCGATACCCCGTAGGGCTCATTATTTCGAAGCCGACCCACCTACCGAAAATAAAGAAAAAACATTCCAAGTATTCCACATTTTCGACATTTTGCGACTTTTTTATTTGGGTAAATTAAAATTCGACATTTTATTTTCGACATTATTAGCGAGAACTACATGTATTACCGAATGGAGTACTCCGAATTTTTGCAGGGATATACATATTTTATATCTATGTATCTATGTTATTACGTATCAGAGCTCAGATAAGACTCGGCATGCGGTTTTTAAATATGATCTTCAATGTTGTTTATTTAGTAATCTTTTGGGGATTTCATGACGCTATCCCCGAAAATATGTGGGGATTTCGTGTTTGTGATTTTGATTTTAAGGATTTTGATTTTTGGGATTTTGATTTTGGGGATTTTTTTTTTTTTGAGGATTTTGTGTGTTGGGGATTTTGTTTTTTGGAGATTATGTGGCACTCCCAATGGAAGGCCTTGATGAGGACTTCGACACAGAACTATAATAATTGTAATGCATAGGCCGGGATGAACTCATTATGGTTGCTGGGTCAGATGCCCAAAACGTGGAGGTATCAAATAAAAGGGTGGAGCAGGGATTTTAAATAGACATGAACTCATTATGATTCCTAGGGCGTGTCCTCTGCGTGGACCCGATTGACCCCAGAATATTTTTCAGAGATATTGGTATCAAATGAACGGTGTTGAATAGGGATTTTACATAGAAATGAGCTCATTACGTTTCCTAGGTCGGGTCCCAAGATGTGGACTATTTTAAAAATATTCGAGTTGGTGTTGTTGCTTTGAAGGTAATTTGATGAATAAGCGAGTATTCTTTTCATACTTGGTACGACAGAAATGCGCCTTGTGTAACCTAATAAAACGCAAGTCGTCAATTAACGCACGCACACAAATTTTTCATATGCGTTGAACCGAAATTGACTTGCGTGCGTGTACAAATAAAGAAATAGACAATTAGAGAAAATCTTGTTATTTTGTGGAATATGTACCTAATACACACGACATCAGAAGCAAGTGGCAATTTTTTTTGCAAACAATCACCCACAATGCTCAATTTCAACTGTCACGCAAAAAAAAAAAAATTGGGCGTCGAGTTTACTTTTTACGCACGCCGCACACTGGGGATTTCGCGGAAAAAAGTCAACTTGTCAACATACTCTTCATGCAATATGCAGTGATATTTTGGAATTTTAGACTAAATTGTCCTACCAAATCAAAAAGAATTTCTCCGATCTGACTGCTAGTTTTTTTTTTATAGCCGTCTCAAACTCAGTACTTGTATGTTTTACCGAACCAACTTAATTTAAACCTAAGAATTTCAAAACGAATAATCTTTTATTATGTGAGCTAACGTTTTCCTTTTTATTTAAAGTAGGATATTTCAGTCTACTAAAATTGAAAAAATAAACTCTGCAGAGACTTAAGTTTTTTTTTTGTTTATTTTTATGAACATATAACAAAAATCCCTTTTTTCTCCAAACATTTGGACCTGCAATTTTAGCTCCACTTGCATCCAGTTGGAAATCACTACTAATACATTGTCTCATATCTGTTTTTACATTTTTCATCAATTTCAAGTGCCCCCAGGTGCCCCCTCTCAATTTATTGTATTATACAGTACAACAGTTTTCAACTAATTGATTCGCGACTCAATTCTGATAAGGCTCTTTTGTTTAACATAACTCAAGAACCACTAGTCGGATTTTGTTTAAACAAATTTAGAAAAATCAAGAATTACAAGTACTTTCATCTGTTTATATAACGTTTCGCAATATAGGCAACAGTTTCGCAGTTATAAATAAATGTATGGAGAAAAAAAACATTTTCTGCCTAAAAATAAATTTCTTTCTTTTAATTCATAAAAAATCGAAAACGGTAAAAAAGTTCAAAGT
This sequence comes from Urophora cardui, assembly GCA_960531455.1. Classification (NCBI taxonomy): domain Eukaryota; kingdom Metazoa; phylum Arthropoda; class Insecta; order Diptera; family Tephritidae; genus Urophora; species Urophora cardui. Next base: position 56,170,114 of record OY482671.1, read on the forward strand.
CCTATTATTTTCACGTAAAGTCGCATAACCTATGAACAAAATGATACATAAATCGTAAAAATCGATGAACGCGTTTCGCTTTTATTCACAATTAAGTACAGGTATGAATTTAAAATTATTTTTATTTTTTAATATAGGTCCAAGGGAGGTACCCCTAGGGAGTGGCCGATTTCAATTATTTTTTGTACTGTCAATGCCCTTTATGAGGGTAACTGATATGCAAAGTTTCGTAAAGATATCTTACTTTTTTGAGCTGAAATTAAAATTTTTATTTAAATTTTTTTTTTTTAATTTTTTACTATAGGTCCAAGGGAGGTACCCCTAGGGAGTGGCCGATTTCAATTATTTTTTGTACCGTCAATGTCCTTTATGTGGGTAACTGATATGCAAAGTTTCGTAAAGATATCTTACTTTTTTGAGCTGAAATTAAAATTTGTATTTCAATTTTTTTTTAATTTTTTACTATAGGTCCAAGGGAGGTACCCCTAGGAGTTGCCGGATTTCAACCATTTTTGGAGATTTTCTTAACTAGCTCATATATAACCTGTGTGCGAAATTTCAAAGCCCTACGACAACTCCTTCTATTTTTTTCCGCTGAATGTATGGAAGCTGCCCCACTGTGCGCCGTTCAATTTCGGTTACTCCCATACAAGTTGTACGGGCATGAGACATTAGCTCTGTTCAATAACGAAAAACTGTTATGAGTTTTTCCTAAAATATCTCATTTTTGTATGGAGAACTGTCATTTTTTATGAAAAAATCCGTAACAATTTTTCGTTATAGACCAGAACTATTTTTGACAGTAAATTGACGACTTGCGTTAAACAGTTAAACAGTTGTGTTCACATTTCTGTGGACATTTGGAAAAGCGACCTAAATTCGCAATTTTACAGGAGAACATAAGTGTTGTTAAGTGTTAAACTATGTTCGAATCAGTGTTAGGGAGCGTTTATGCGAAATCATATGTATTTTTGACAGCAAATTTATATTTTCACTAAGTTTTAGATTCTATTTTCATAAAGAATATAACAAATAGTTAAAAAATGTATTCCACTGCTGCACAGCTTTATTAGTGGAAAAATAAATGGAAGAACAAAGGAATTTGACATTAATTTGAATTAATTTTTTTTAAATATTGCTTTTTATTATAAAAAAAGGCGCCAACATAAATGAAAATCACATTTATAGAATACTCTGACCAAGTTTCATGCGAGAATACCTTGTAATTCGGAAATTAACGCCGGTTCAGCTTGGATATAATGGACCAATTTTATTTATCTACAAACTACTGAGAATTTTTCAGTGAAACTTTCAGGAAATATTCTTTGGATGATAATTCATCTAACTTTAACACTTTCAACTACTATTAAATTATAATATTAAAGTTCTCCAAAAAGAGAATTCTGCCGGCTGAGGGTTTTTTTTATTTAAGCGCGGCCGAAGGCCGGTAATGCAAAAAGTTCTTCTACACACACATTTCTTTAACAAGGAATATCTCCTGCACTATAATCGTCTGGCAGGTGGGACTTTTTTTGTGATCTGTGAAGCCCCCCGGAAAAAATAATTTTTATCGGATCGTGGTGCATTATATACAAATTTCCCTTTAACACCAGTGCGATTTCCACCTTAACTGTTAGCTTATTCCCACAAAGTTTAATGCGAAAACCACTTGCATTTGTGATGTTTTACACTATTTATCGCAATCCATGAATGACGCCCCACATTGTTCGCGTATCAACAAGTTTTGATGTATCGCAAAATATTAAAAAAAAAAAATTAGATCCAGGTTGCGTTCCATCAAATCATTGCCACTATCACCAACACCGTCGGCGGTACAGAAATGACGTTTTCGGCAAATCGGCATTATGACAACCGACGGCGCGGCGAATATTTCGAAGTTCGGTAAATCGGCATTATGAACACCGAATGAACGAACATTTTGACAGTTTTTCGTGCCGAAATTTGCCGCAAGTATTTGGTTGCGGTGATATTAACAAAATATCAAAAAATTACAATAAAAGTTTAAGTAAATTGTGTAAATGCATGTATGAAGTTGGAATAAGTGTTAATAAGTGTGAATAAATGTAAATATATTAATCAACCGGCCGCGAGAAGCCACAAACACGGCGTGGGTCCATTGCATTTTCCACCGAGATTGAATTGCTGTTATATGCAAAGAAAAACTTCAGAGAAAAAATTGTGAAATAATGATAATAACAGTGATTTAAATACGTGTGTATGTAGGTTTTGGAAATTAAAATATATTTTCACCAAAGAATAATAATGAATTTTCTGAAGTTGATAACTATTGTTTGACTACTATAAAAAAAAAAAAACAAAAAAAATTATGAATGTGTATTACCAACAATTTACCATTTCAGTAAAAACTTTCGTCTCAATAAAGACGCATTCAAATAAATATTGCAGGTGGTGGAAGGTCGGCTTCAGTATAATGCGCCCGCCATATTTATTTTCAAACCACTAAGAATATTTCAATGAATCATTCAAGAAAAGTTCTGCGAATGATAATTTTACTAGTTATAACACTCCCGACTACGCAAAATTACTGTAAATCTCTCCAGATCTAACTCCAGAAAGGGAGTTCTGTCGGGTGCGGGTTACTTTTCAAAGCGTGGCGCAGTGCATAAGGGTGCTCTACGCAAAAATACTGTGTTATTAATGAATTATAAGTTTCCGCAAGATTTCGATTGCATTTTAGTGATCTATCGCCAAAAAAAAAGAAACGAAAAATTCCGGTTCCGGGTACATTGTTATTGAAATTTTCCCCTGTTTTTGTATACAATTTGCTTTCAAAATAGTTCTATGAAAAACAGAAAAAAGGACAAGGTAAAGGTTTCTTTCACGCAAAATTAAGACTACTATTTTTATTTTCAGCCTCTAATTAAATCTACGCTTGTTTACTTAAAGTAAAAGGATTGCTATGAGCCCTTAAAAACTTCCTCTCGTTTATCAGATTCCTTTGCTCTTCTTCCTCCACTAATATAGCTGCTTTCGCAATAGAATCCATTATTTTATTATTTAAATAAATAGTTTTTAGTAAAATAAACTAACGATGTATTTGCTTTTATTAAAAAGACAAGAAACGTCAGAAAATCCCGCTCAATTCCGCCAGCCAGATTTAGAAAGGTAGGCGCATACGTGAATTCAGAACTTTAATATTGTAATTGGTATAGTTTAATGTCAAAATAATGTTTCGCCTTGGTAAAAATCTGTATTCGTTTGGGACTCGTCCATTCCTGTTGGCCATAGTGTGGATTTGCTTTGATTTTGACATTACACTGTACCTTTCTAAATAAAAAAAGTAGTTTCTGAATTCGCCGCTGCGCCTACCTGTCTTGAATTTCGCATCAGTACTTGGCAACACTGATTCGAACACAGTTCACATATTTGGCTACACTGAACTTCGAACCGTCGGGGTTGCTGATGCCATTTTCGATGAGTTCGGCGCCGTGGCTTTCGGCATTTCGGTGCCGCCGACGGCGTTGGTGATACACACACATGAATATGTACATTAGGCACATGGTGAAATAAGAGAAAGGGTGTTTGCAATAAAACAAAATGGCGGTGCATTCTGACAACACTCGCACTCTTATAAAAAAATGTTCCCCTCTAGGCTTTTTTCTTTAAAAATCGTACCGAAATTCCATACGAAAATTATATATTGACTCTCATTTTAGTATTTTATTGAGTAGGCATTACTGTTTTTATATTTTTGTTTTGTTTTGAAATTTTGATATACATATATTTTCAATAATACATATGTAAATGTGAAAAAATTTTATAACATTTCGAAATTCCGCGACGAAACAAGAATTAATTAACAGCCCCGTTGATTGTTTTTTTGGTGCCTTTGTCTCACCATTCTTACCATCGCGTTTTACAGGTAAGCTAAAGATCGCAATGACGAGACTTCTTTTCCTCTAATCCCAATTCTTTTATTTAGTTACATTTTGAAATACCGTGGCGAAATCTAATTTACAATTATTAACCAATCGATTACCTACACAATATTCGTTAAGGCGTATGCAACAACAAATGCTACAATTCCGGGTGGTGGCATTGTTGGTGGTGGAGTTGGTGCAGCTCGCAATGATGGTAACATGTCTGTGAAAGCAGGTGGAACTGCAAGGGTGAAATCATCGCCGCCCGATGACTTGGCTGCATCTTTTCAACCAGTAATGGTGTTGCTGAACAAGCCAGGCGACGAATATCCATCGACAACGTATGCGTCATCACAGAAATTGCGTCGACAAACGCAATCAATGGAGCCGCGCAGGAATGTTATTAAGCCACGTCAACCGATCAAAACGTTGCAACGGCGTTAAAAGAAATACGGAGAAGCACGTTTGCGTATATTGGTTCGGCGAAAAATCCCGAAGATGGTGTGGGGTGAGTTAGGTGAAATTTGGCTCCTTTATATTTCTTATTACAGCTTTTTTTTGTTTATGCAGAATATCATATTCTACGAATGCACCGTCCACTTCCAACAACCACAGTTTCTATCAGTACAACTGCCAGCGCAAACAATTCTAACAAAGGCAACAAAATAGCAGCAATGCCAATGCCACCAAATGGAAATCAGCTTGGCATGAATGGCGGCGGAGTTGGAGGTGGTGACAGTGGTGGTGGTCTCGATAGCGGTGTTACTTGTGGACGATTTTGGCCTCAGAAATTCTGGTTCACCTTTAAGTCCATACAATAATTATTATAATCGACTGCAACAACAACAACAGTCACCCTATCTCATGCAGCAGCAGCAAAAAAACACCAACCGCTTATAATGTCGTTCAATGTCCACGCTATTGCCGTTACCACTTCCATTAGCAACTACGCTGCAACATCAGCAACAGCAACAACAATACCGACTACATCAAACTTGGTCGTCAGTTGTTGGTGGCAGCGTATCGTTCGCAGCATAAAGGCAACAGCAGCACTACCAACACCAACAACAACAAGAAAGCATCTTAAGTTTGCCACGCGGACCCGATGGCTCTGCTGGTTTTCGGATGCGTCGGTACCATGTTGATGGTGGCGGCGCAAGCATAGGCGGATGTGCTACTACCCTGCAGTAAATTTGTTTCACTGCTGAAGGATCAGTGATGATTCTTTGTTGAATGTTCATCACTGTCGTCATAACTCAGTATATTTTTATTTGTTTTTGTGTTTTTTTCTGAGGAAAGCAAACCATTTATATGAAAAATTCATCAGTCTTTATATGAAAGTATTCACTGATGCCTCCTCGTCATAGGTGAATTGTATCAGTGATTCATTAAGGATTCATTGCGGATTTTTACTGCAGGGTACTAGACTATACTACAATTTGTAACACATTTGAAAAAGTTGGACTAATAAAAAAACAACAAAAGCAACGCGCATTTTCATATGCATGTATGCACATATGTAGGTAATGCTATGCGTTATATAGTACGTTTGGTACGACATAATGCATGCCAATTACAGTGTCAGCCCTCATTGCTAAAATTCGATAAGAATTTACAATTTGCAAATACTGGCGGTATTTTCTTTTTAATTTTATGTATCAATTTTATTTCTTAAAACAAAAAATATGTGTATGTACACACAATGAAAATTCAAACTCAAACGGTAAATGTAAATAAACATATAAATGTAAACAAAAACATTGGTTTGACATGCATTTACACAGCCCAAGGCAAATTCATTCGTATGGTAATGGTAAGTGAACAGCTGACTTCTTCCTCTTCTCGTTTTTAACTCGCCGTGTACAGAAGAATACAGGAGAATGTCAAACAAAGAAAAATTTGACTTTGAGTTTGACATTCTGATGGACAAAAACTTAGAGCGAATCGAGGCGAATATTGCCGAATTCGCCCTGCCATTACCATAATGAATTTGCCTTGACCCAGCCAATAAGAAACAGCTCTGAACAGCTAAATTTGACAACTATGTATCATTGCGGCGAAAAAAAAATTACATATCAGCTGGTCTGCCGATACCACCTTTCTAGTTGAATCATGGCTTACGTAATAAGCATTTTAAAAATATTCCCCTTTCACAATTTTAGTCATATAAAAACACACCAAAGTAGTAAAAAAGTACTAAACTACTCCTAAATTTGTCCCCCTTTTCTACTCCCTTCAAATGCATGACCGGAATAAGAGTGAGACGTTAAACTGCTGTCATTGGCCGTGATATCACCTATTTTTATTTCACCATGCATTAGGCATATAACTTTTTACAATTTTTGCAAATATGAAAAACGGCATACCATAGTCCAGGGATGGGCGCCGCAAGGCACATAAACGCAGCAGAGGGGCGATCATGGGCTTTCGTGGGCACTGCATAATTTCCGGGGAAAGGTGAGCTAAGGCGATATCGAAATTGATGTACACTCCGCCTTAAGTGATGTTCATCGCACAGCGCGTACGGAAACACTAAAAATGAAAACCACATTGTTTTATATAGAGAGAGGAATACACCAATAATAAAATGTGCAGTGTTGCCGCTAAAAAATTTCGAAAAGTGGCCGAAAAAAGTAAAAAAAGTGTTTCCCAATTTTTTTTAGCTAGAAACACATTTTTATATATTTTTGTGGTTTATTTAATGCTTAAAGCAATTTGCAAGCGGTTTGTACCCTTGGTCATAAATAGTGAAAGTTTTGAAAATAATCTTTCTGCTGATGCACTGCTGGCAGCGTTAACATATTTGCAACAAATTCACAACTAGTTCTCATTTAAGTTGTTTTTCATTCCCCCACGTTGTGCGAAAACTCTTCTGTTTCGGTTTGTTAAAACAATTTTCTTGCATTCTAAAAATGTTTACTCCCAAATAACTTTTTCGGGGTTTTCCTTCGCAGCGGAGAATTGCTAATGAAAAGTGAAAAGGTAACAAAGAGGCTTTTTTATGTGAATTTTATATGAGCTATTGGCCAGTTTTTAATTAAGAAAAATAAAAAAAATTTTTTGGTAGAGGTTATGGATCAATTTCGGAGACCACCACATCCCCTCATCAGACTTCTTCAGGCGGCCTCAACCGAGGATCGAACTTAAGTCGTTTCGATTGGTAAGCCAATAGCATCCCATTGAGCTACCACCGCCGTCAGCTTTGTTTTGCTTAATTCTCAATTTTCCTTTTATTACAATCTACATACCAACAACAGTAGCAGAAAACGGCCATGTAAAAACAAACGTAAGACAGCTTTTTTTATATTTAAGAAAAAAACTAAAAAATATTTATTACATTATAGGTTTGAAAGTAAAAAAGGACCAAAAGTGGCCCAAATGTTTAAAAAGGTTCAAATATTGCATATTTTCAAAAAGTTGGGTTCCGGTAGCCTGGCTCTTAAAAAAGGTTCAAATTGTCACTTTAGTGGCCTCAGCGGCAATTCTGTACAATCGCTAATTTTGCAGTCCCTTTCTCGCTCTATTGCTTTCGAACTCCGATGCCATTTACTTCATTAGTGTCATAATTTAAAAAAAAAAACAATTTATGTCTTCTTCGCTATATATGGAAGTAAGCTACTATACTAAAGCAACAATATTTTTTAAATAAAGCCCTTAATTTTCATCTATGACCATAAAATTTCATAACAAATAAATAACACTGATTCTCACTACTAAGTATCGATTCAGAAAATTGTGTTGTGTCGTTATTGAAGCAAGTGTGCTTTGTGCTTTTGGCATGTACATTAAGGTGGAGTGAAAACATATGGAGCTTTTTTTGTTTTTTTTTTTTTGAACGTACCAATGAAAAGTTGCCTTAATGAACCCCACAAAATTTTATGGCCATAGGATGACATTTTGAACTGCCCCCAGCCCCGCAAAGTTGAAAGCACGATCTGCTACAAATATGAAATTTTGAAAATTATAAAAGCAAAAAACCAAGTATGAGGATTGATAAACATGGCTAAGCTGAGTATTAAAGTGAATTTTTTTTTGGAAACAACAACAACAAAAGTTATTAAAGGTCAAAGTTTATATTATGCATTCTTTAAATTGCAATTACTTAAAAACTACTGAACCGATTTCGAATATTTTTATACCATTCGATAGGTATTTTGATTCCCTTTAATTTCATATACATTTTACAGTGCGTTCCATAACACCCCCCAGCGGGGGTCTACCCCCTTTTACCCACCTTACTTTTCATATATAAAATGTATACCAAATTTAAGGGAAAATACATGCGAGTAGGTCAATAAAATTTTACAGGCTTATTTCTGGGCTAGGAAGGTGCCGTTCTGGCTTTGGAACAAATTGAATTTCCAAAAAAAAAAAATTCGCTCCACCTTAATGTACATATGTATATATATATATGCTCTCTTGTTCTCAATGCCGAATATGCATTAGCGCGCTCAATATTGGTTGATATTGGTTGCCACTATCCTAAAAAAATGTTGATAATAATTCCCAACAAAATAACCAAAAAATTACAAACAGACTAATAAATTATCGCCTTCATAATTCGAATGATAAAAGAAACTTAAAAGAAGTACACCTGCTTTGGTTTACAAAAAAAAATATCTGAAACGTAAATCACATCTATGAATGAATTTTGTTTGTAGTTCGTTTGATTTTTCTTTGGTCATAGCTTTAGTAGAAATTAAAAAAAAAAAAATTTTTTACATTAACAAATTAAGTATACCTTAGAATAATTTTATCATATTGAAAAAGAAAAATACTAAAATCATTTTATAGTTACCAAATTACCAACCGCAAAAAAATACCTATTTTGGAATTAATTACCAAGTGTGGCAACCATATGCTCAGTTTGAGTTCGTCCTTCTCCCCACCAGCTGGTACATTTACCTATTTCAACATCCCCATGCAATGAGCCGACGCGACCCGTACGGGTAAATACCCATATGGGCTCAATCGCCCATGGCATAGTCGAAAGAGCATAAAAAAGTATGAACCCATTATTTTTTTTTTTTTTTTGGCGAAATTGCAAAAAAGTTTCCGCGCAAAACGAAATTACTTTTTTATCAGAACTGCTGAAAAAAACAAAAAAAGTTTTGTACAGTGTACACGTTTTTCTTCATAATAATAGATATTTATTTAACTAATAATCTTCCTATTATTCCAAAGGCCTTTTAATGGACCTAAGGCAAGTGCCCCACCCACCCCAAACTAATTTTTCTTCAGAAAATTCTGATTCAATATAATAATAACACAGCTGTGCGCGGAACGTTTTAGAACCGAAATCACCTAAAAAAGTGATATTCATTACTTGTACAATATTTGCCACCACGTGGTGGTATGCCAAATTTTTCGTCAACATTTGTTATATGCCTAATGTACATACATATCGTATAGCAGGAATTTTGTGATACACCAAGACGCGTTGAGAATGAACGGACATGGAAAGTGAGCACGTTTCGTCGATAGTTAGTTTCTCGTGCAAATGTTTGTAAATCATGGCGATATTTTAAGCTTTTAAAAAGACACAGTCGGGCAAAAATGCTTAACGTGCATCCTGGTACAGAAATTATACCCAAGCGCTACTCACTCAAATTACATGATCGTAGTAATAATACACAATTAAAATTATTTTCAGAAGCTTTTATTAAACGATAATACATAAATACTGCTAAAAAGGAGAATAAAATTTATTATTGAATAAAAGTTCAGTACTCCTTGTACTTATTTCGCTCTATTCAATCTCTCGTACTAAAGAAGATTCCTTTTGTTCACTTATTTTGCAAAGGAAAGGGCTGTAGCTCAGCTAAAATAAGCCTGTTTTGTATAATATTGTTGCATAAATTACATTAAATTGGTAATATTTCCAAATATAATAAAAATTTCTATTGCTTCCGACACACAAAAGCTGACGGACAAAATCATTCCGATTAACTGTCAAAAATTCTATCCATCGACCAGAATGCTGATTTACGAACTTCAAAAAAATCTGATGTTCATCGGACGTCAATCGAATTGCAGAATACCATTTGATTCGATTCATCTCCGATGAAAGCATGATACAAGAAAGAATGTAGTGTAAACTTCAAATTTTTGTCGCCATATTAGCCACCTGACAATTATATGGATTATGACATTTCGTGCTGCCATACTCAATGCTAAAAATCCTCCATCTATGTTATTTTTTATTTCCATGGTAACCGTGGTATCGATTGTAACAGAACGAATTTTTTCAATTTGAATATTGATAGATGTAAATAAAAATACGTACATTTACGTGTTATATTCTTCATAATATCAGATCACAAATAATTTTATAAAAAATAAGATTTATTCTTAAAATAAGTTGCGGCAAGTTTGTGGAATATAGTACATACTATAAACGGAAGTTAAATATATAAAATAACATATTTTTGTAGTCTCAATTTGGCTCGCCGTGCTACAAAATAGCTGGTATTATCGCTGTGTTTTAATCAGGGACTTGTAACGCGTTTCGGTTTCTGTTACACAGCTAAGTAACGAAACTGAAACAGAAACAAAACTCCTTTGTAACAAAAGTCGTCACAAAACTCCGAAACGGTTCCAGCAGAAACAAAACCTGTAACGAAACTAAATTAATTTTGTTCCTTGTAACAAAACCTGTAACGTTTCGGAGTTTTGTTACGACTTTTGTTACAAAGGAGTTTTTTTTCTGTTTCTGTTACATGGAAAAAAAATAATTTAGTTTCGTTACAGGATAGAGATGTGCGCTAGAAATCCATACAAAATTTAAGCGCAGATGTATATGCGCTAAAATAAAACAGGGCTATTGTATAAAGGACATTTTGATACAAGTTTTCGACTGTAATAATTGTATAAATCTCTTTTATTTTTTATGAATAACTCATTATTTTATCTTTTTTGAAAAGCTGTTTTCAATAGGTTTGTTTCTTATTAAACTAGCAGCTAGCTGTCAAGTGAGCAAAACAGAAAGAATTGCGCTCATAAAGTGCGAAACGAACAGGAAATCAAGAAACGGAAAATAGTAAAAATTAGCGATTAATAATTTGAATGCTATTTTTGACTGTTAATGGTTATTTTTTCTAAGAAAACATTTAATTTTCTTTATTTCTATTTCAAAAATTCAGAAAATTTCAAAAGTAATAAAATCAAAAGCATTCGTTTGTTTATTTTTTTCAACAGCTGTTTCTTACTTTGGTAGCAAATAATTTCAGCTAGGGAAAATTTTACTAGCTGAAATTTGGAGCTGTCTATGGCTCTCTTCTGCTATTTTTTTGACTCAAGAAACGATTTTCCAGCCGAAACTTGGCTTACTATTCATAACTAGCTAATAATAAACGGACCTATTATATTTAAAATGTTAAAATATACTCATTAAATCCGCTGATTTGTTTTCTTGATTAACATATGTATGTAAAAAACACCAATTCATTTAAAATACCCAATATTTTGTTCAAATATACCCTCAGCCAAAAACTTTTGATTGGGCAACGCTATCCTAAATTTTTGACTTAAAGTAAGACGTCAATAATCCATATTATAATCAAAAATGACAAAGTCAAAGTGAAATGGAATTACCTTGTTTGGTTGTATCATGGATGAAAGTGAATCGTAATCCGGAATAGGGGCATAGGTTGTTTTTTCAAAAGCTTATTGAAAAAAAATTTACCACCTAAATTAAATTCGGTTCTTTTTTCAAGAGGAATTCTTGGAATTTTTCTTATAACCTCCATCCTATCTTAAGTTGAGTGGATTAAGCAAATGCATATGTGAAAAATATGGACTTAAGATGGTTTTCGACTATTCATATCTTCTGAACCCGAAATTATATCCAAACACCGATTAGACAGGAAAAAGCGTCTTTTAAAATGTATCTTTATGATAAAAAAAAAACTGGAAATGCACTTAGGTCAATTTAGGTTGTTCTTTTAAATGTCCACAGATTTGTTTATTTAGTTGCTGCACTTTGTGTTCCTTTATTAATAATTATTTTGGGAAATTTCAGTTTAAAGACTCAAAACGGTATTGAGGTCACCAGTGTTGGCAAACTCAGAGATGATAAAACATTTGTTGTGAGTGGATCTTATTCATTCACTGGAGCAGATGGAAAACGTTACAAAACACGGTACACGGCTGATGAGTTTGGATACCATCCTATTACTGAGCTTGACTTAGAAGTTCCAGAGTAAGTTGTAAATGAGTTGCTACATCTATTTATCTTATATCACTATATCGTCGCTTGAATTATGAAATAACGAAAGCGCTGCATACGACATTATTCGATAATTGCACCATTTGACAAGCAATCCTTTAATCTTTTGGGAAATTTTGGATTTTTTTTAATCACCCCGATTCTAAATATCCGCCAGGATCTCAGCCCTTGTGAATTTTTTTGTTCACCAGGAAAATTTCCTCCAATTCTCTTTCACTAGCGAGAAGAAAAACTGGCGAACAGAATTTCGAACATGTGAGCGGAGTGTTGCAAGGCAGATCTAGGAAGGTAGGCGCATAAGCGGATTCAGAAATTTCCGATGCATTTTGTTATTGTATTTGGTAGTGTGGTGTCAAAATGATATTTCGCCTTGGTTAAAACCTGAATTCACTTGGGACTGGCCCATTCCTATTGGCCCATGATGTGAATTCGCTTTGATTTTTACATTACACTCTACCTTTGTAAATAAAAAAGTAGCTTCGGAATTTGCCTATGCGCCTACCTGTGTCGCCTTCGATATTATGCGAATGCCGTATTTATTTTCAAACCACTAAGGATTTTTCAATAAAATTTTCTGGAAATGTTATGTGAATGTTAATTTTACAAATTTTAAAACCCCACTATGCAAAAATACTGTGGACTGCTCCAGAAATATAAATCCAGAAAGGGAATTCCGCCGGCTGAGGGTAATTTTTTTTTTTGAAGCGAGGCCGAAGGCCGCAAACGCAAAATGTTTTTCTACTCAAAACAACTGTGGATTGAGATTTTACTCCAGAAAGGGAATTCTGTCGGCTGAGGGTTATTTTTTTTTAAGCGCAGCCGAAGGCCGCCAACGCATTAGGGTGTACTACGCAAAAATAATTTATTATTAATAAACTATAAGTTTTCCCAAGATTTCGTTTGCATTTTAGTGATCCATATGACCCCCCTACCCTAAAATAAAAAAAACCGAAAATTCAGGGGCCTGGCCCATATCGAAATTTCCCCACAAATTTTGCATTTTTGTTAAAAAAAAAATAGCAAATTTAACAAAATTAAGCGTGAATATACATGGTATTGCTTTTCGGAAGTAGCAGAGGTCTATAAGAGGAAGATTGCGCGATGGTACGAATCCGTTTGACGGAATCTTTATAGGAAATAAAAAATGTTTTTTGAGAGTATTAATAAACCTGCGTTCAAATATTTATTGGACATTTTAATATCACATACACAGCAGCCAAAGAAACTATTAGCAATCTCTCCTATAATAAAACTATGCGCATTCTTCCGTTTTTTTTTTTTGCTTGAAGACGGATATCAAACGGGAGTTGGAAAAAATTCTGACGTTTGATTGGCTCAATCCACCTTCAGCAAAGTTCTAAAAGTTGTTGAAATTTTTGAAAATGAGTTGTATACGATTTGGATTCATAAAGCTATGAACAGCGACGAAAAATAAAATTTTAAGTGCGTTTTTTAAAACTACGACATCTCTAGTGTCCTTGAATGTATTGATGGAACACATGTCCGTATCATCGCTCCATATCAAAACAAGCACCCTTACTACAACCGGAAGGGATACTACAACCTACAAGCCGCGAAATATCCAGCTGCCCTTTCAATAAACTTACTAAAATATCTATTTGCTGTTTATACTTTCCGTCATAAAAATAAGCAAACCAGTACATAATTAATTCAATTATGTATTTTTTATTAACAAAAGTTATATTCACTCACATTTTGTTCAGCATTCACTTAAAATTGTCTTGTGAAAAATCTCACAAAATAATTGCATAAATTCTCGCTGTTATTTTCATTCATGATACCTACTTTTCTTCCTTATTCGCTTTTCATTTTTTCGAACATCATTTAGAATAGACGGAAAGGGAGAAGCGAAAAAATCCACAAGGAATTTGTGTTTATAATCATGGTATAAGTATACCAGGTAAAACAAACGTCAAGTTTTCGTCGCCATATTAACCACCTGACAATTAAGCAGATTATGACATTTCGTGCTGCCATACTCAATGATAAAAATCCTCCATTAATGGCATTTTTCACTGCTTTGTTTTAAAAATAAGTTGTAACCATGTATTCATAGCAACGAATTTTTTCAATTTGAATTGAAAGAAATTTTTTCAATTTGAAAAAATTACACATCCTGCAGTAAATTTGTTTCACTGCTGAATGATCATTGATGATTCTTCTGAGTACAATTTTTATTATTATTATTTTTTTTTTGAAAAAAGCAAATCATTTATATGAAAAATTCAGCAGTCTTTATTTGAAAGTACTCACTGATGCCTCCTCAGTCATAGATGAATTTCATCAGTGATTCATAAAAGATTCATTTCGGATTTTTACTTCGCGGAATATCAGTTTGGCCGTACTACAAAGTAGCCCCTTTCCGGTATTCTCGGTGAGTTTTTAATTTAGTTTAGTAGTTACGATCACTTTTCATTTAGGCTTTGTGATCACTCTGGTATATAGTTAGGGGAGGTTTTGGAGATTGATCTATTATAACTCCATATCGTCGCATAAATTGCAATACCGCGTATCCGCTACCACCCAGATTTTACAGGAGACAGTAAAAATTGTTTTAATTCAAAACGGTTCGGAATTTTGCAAACCCACATCCACACCAAGGTAGATTTTTGGATTAACAGTTAAATGTGCAGTTATTGGCTTACCAATGTATTTATAAGCGGTTTTCCGTCTTTTATTTTGTTCAATAGTGACGTATAGGCGGTTTTGCAGGCGTACGTAAAAACTTTTCTTCAATAAAGCAAAGTTATAATCCATTTCGTGTTTATGAAAGTATAATCAACTTTAGTACATTACGGTACAGTTATAAAGCAATAAAACCTATTATTCGCGGTATAGGTTCGAAAAATTTCCTTTAAAAAAGCGGTTTTGAAACTGTGTCATTATTTGGAATTGCGTTGTGTAAATCTCAAAATTGTTGCATGAATGGATGGGGACGGACGCCAGGAATGTATTTTTGATGAAATCTCATTTTTGGCAAAAATGTCAAGCGGGTTTGGACTTTAAACGACGATATGTATGTACACCACCATACCGAGTGAGCATTCAAGTCTATATATGTATGTATGTACATATGTCCAATCCAATTACAAAAAATATGTACCCTAGATTTTAACAATATGAGTTGCTTATTTCCGCGGTGCAATAATACCAAATATGGCTGCAAAGACGGTGATATACAATTTTTCCAATTTCTGACCATACCGTTTATTCGCGGAGAGTGGATGAAGATTTGTGGAGTGAGCGAAGAGGAGCTACCGGAATTTCCATAAATGTGCTCACTAGTGCCCTTTCTCTTTCTGTCCTTTGATTCCTGAAATACCCAAACTTTCAAACAAAAATCTACGCATTGAAAAAATTAAAGTCTGGCATCGCTATACTCAAAAACTGACATAAGATCACCTGTATTTTTTATACCATGGTTTAGAATAAGGGAACAGGGAGAAGCGGAAAAATCCTTGTGGATTTTTCGTAATAACTTTTTTCCTCACTATTTTGTTTGCGGAAAATGAAATAACGTATATGTATATAGGTTCTTTCAGAAAAACGGTTGGAAATGATGTTTCTAAGTAACCATAATTTTTTGAGAACCCAGAGCTAAGGAATAAAGGAATGGTTCATTCTGACCCCAAAAATATAGTAGAAAAGCTTAAAACTAAAGCTTAAAGTTTTTCGTTGCATTTATAAAAAATATTAATCTCGTTTTTCTCGAAACTATAATTTGTTCGCTGTGGTGTAGTGGGCAGAGTGCTCGCCTGCCATACCAGAGGTACTGGGTTTTAATACCAGTCCGGACAAACACCAAACATTTTTTAAATAATTAAAATCCAATTATTTGGGTTTTAGAAATAGCGGTCACATCTCGGCCGAGTATATTTCTGCCATGAAAAAGTTTCCCACAAAAATGCGTACTTAGGGCCGTTTACTCAACCTCTGATTAACGCTAACCACGGTTAAAGTTCGGTTAAACATCATTATCGACTCCATCCAACCATGTATTTAATATGTGGTCGATAATGCAGTCCATAGCTTAACCGGACCTTTGTCCTCCGGTTAGCGTTAATCAGAGGTTGAGTAAACGGCCCTTAGGCGCCAAAAGTTGACAAAATAACACTGGTCTACAAGGTTTAGGACTGGAGCAACCAAATATATTTCCTAGGGTAATTTTATGTGCTGGATTCGATTGGTATTGGTTTTTCTCTATGTAGTCGGGGTTTCGAGACACCAGAAAAAAGTTTTTATTTGTTTATTAAATAAAAAATTATTAGTTTATTAAAAAATTTATTGATTTTCAGGTGAATGGCATTTTTGGACCGTCATTTGTATTTTGTTGGGTCGGTTTCACGTACTAGACCCCAGCAATAGTCTCCCAGCATGATTGCGTCCTAAAATCCTTAACAACTCCTCTCAATTTTCATTAAATCTTGGTGAGCGCGCTTCCCTTGTTCGTTGCTCACTACACCTAGGTTTTCTGGAAAAATCTAAATGCATATGCAGAAAAAGGATTTTGAGTGACATGCACCTAATGCAGGGACGGATTCAGGGGGGGAGGAGGAGTTCAGGGGGATCGAAATATTCGCCTATTTTATATCAAACACACTCGAAGTGATTTCTACATGATAAGTGATGACAGATAAAAATTATGACTTTTTCATACCATATTACCGTCATGCTACAACTCGAAACACATGCAGGTTCCACATTCTCTCCATGGCCACGGTGCGACAAGAATGTATGCCAGCTTGGTTTATATGATGTAATCACTCGTAGATAGTAAAAATTAAGTGGGTAGTTAGAGATAGTTACAGCTTCCTGAGATAATTTCCTATGGAGTATATATCAAAAAAACTGCAACTAAAGTATCTACGAAATTTTGACTATAAGTAATGACTGTCATATGAACCACAAAATGATTATCAAAGCTGCTCAGTTTTCCAAATTCCCCGAAGTTTGCAATAGACGCACATAGTTTCTGAATATTTTCATTCATTGTTTTTGTAGGGTAAAGGCAGTAAAGGGTTGCAAGAGTTAACATACGCTATGAATGCACAGCAGAATTCATTCATTGGTCTCTAAACTCGTGTTCAGCGACCAAAAGACAAAAATAATAGTGGTCTTCATCTAAAGTTTTTTTTTTTTTTTTTAGCATCCAATATATTATGCCAACTGTATAAATAAAATACATCTAACAATTGTGTGGTTCGTTAAAAGTAATTAGTAATTAATAATGACTTAATAAACATGGTGGGCATGTATGGATTGCTCTCAGTAGCGCATCCATTTATTGTAGTGCATCAGCAAAGATCTGTAAATGATTTCCTTTTGAGGCGTACGAAATTGGTTGGTCTTGCCGTCACGGCTAGAACGAGTGGGTTGGGGTGAGCTAATATTCTCATTTTGTACAATGCAGCATACTTTCTGATTTCTTGAGAGATAGTAGGTATCTTTAGGTCACGATGTAGTTGGTCGTTCGTGATGTAGTAGGGCGCATTTACAATCATTCTAATGGTTTTCGATTGGAATCTTTAGAGAATCTCTATATTTGAGTTTGCTGCGGTTCCCCATAGCTGTATGCCATAGGTCCAGATGGGTTTTAAGATAGCTGAGTAGAGAAGGAGTTTGTTGTCGATTCATGAGCCAATAAAGATTTCTCAGTTTTATACCAAGAGATTTTCGTTTGGTGAATATGTGGGTTCTCCATGTTAGTTTTCTGTCGAGATGCATACCCAGGTACTTTGTTACGTCACTTTGCGGTATATCAATGCCATTGAGTTTTACGGGTGGGCAAGTGTTACGTCTAGTGGTAAACGTCACTTGGACAGATTTTGATTCAATTGACTTTTTATCCGCCAGTCTTTCAGCCAATGGGTAATTTTATTTAAACTTCTTTGAAGCTTGAGTGAGGCCACGTTAGGGTTGAGGTCTGAAGCCAGTACGGCAGTGTCATCGGTAAAAGTTCCGATAGTGACTCCTTCTGCTATTGGTAGGTCGTATGTGTAAAGTAGGTACAGTATTGGGCCCATTACACTACCTTGCGGGACGCCTGCTAAGCTCTCGTAAAGCTCAGACTGCTCTGCTCCTTCTTTGACGAAAAAGTAACGATTTTTTAGATAAGATTGTATAAATAGAAAGTAATTTGTAGGGAGGGTATTTTTTATTTTATAGAGCAGGCCGTCGTGCCATACGCGATTAAAAGCTTGGGATATATCTAGAAAGGCAGCTGTACAGTATTTTTTTTGCTCAAAGGCAGAGTAGATTTTCTCGGTAAGTCTATGTACTTGTTCAATTGTTCCGTGTCCTCTTCTGAAGCCAAATTGGTGATTAGGTATAATGTTACGCTCTTCTATTTTGGGTAGGAGTCTTTTAAGGAAGAGAACTTCCAAGACTTTTGAGACAATGGGCTGCAGACTAATGGGTCTGTAAGACGCTGCCGTATCAGGGGGCTTTCCTGGTTTCAGAATCATTTTCATCTAAGCGACTTTCCATTGAGGGGGTATGAATGCACTTAACAGTACTGCATTGAAAAGTTGGGTGAGAACTTTTATGCCTTCGTAAGGTAAGTGTTTTAGTACATTGCCATTAATAATATCGTACCCAGGAGCTTTCTTTGGGTTGAGCTTCGCTATTACGGTTTTTACCTCCGATATTGCGAATCGTTTTATGGGGAGGTCCATTTGATAGGGATG
Organism: Urophora cardui; assembly: GCA_960531455.1. Taxonomy (NCBI): domain Eukaryota; kingdom Metazoa; phylum Arthropoda; class Insecta; order Diptera; family Tephritidae; genus Urophora; species Urophora cardui. The sequence continues at coordinate 56,188,950 of OY482671.1, forward strand.
ACTCAGAGTATTTTTCACTTCTGTTGTTGTGCTTAGTGGGGGTTCAATATCATGTGGGGTGAATACTGATTTTAGGTGGCGTGCAAAATTATTTGCATTCTCTGCGTCACTTTTCGCCCATTCGTTATTTTCCATTCGTATTGGAGAATTGTAGAGAATCCGCCTTTTTAGATTACTACCAGCTTTCCAAAGGGAGTAATCAGTTGCAGCTGTTGCATCAATATTACTGAGATATTGTTGAACTTGTCTGTTGTGTTCAATTTTGAGGATATTTTTGAGTTCTTTGGTGAGAGCATTCAATCTTTTCTTGTCGTCGGGGTGACGGGTTTTTGCCATTTTTTCCTTGCGAGTCGCTTTTCTTTGAGCTTAGCTTGTATGTTGTGTGTAACGCTTGTCCTTTTTTGTCTGATGAGGGTGGGAGTTGATTTCCATGCAGCTTGTTGAATGCAGCTGTTAAAATGTTCGACTGCTGCCTCTATATCTTCAGCAGATTTCAGGGCTAATTTGAAGTCAAGATTAGACGTGATGATGTGTCGGAAGTATTCCCAATCAGTCTTCCGATTGTAAAGGCCGCATTGTTCCGCTGCCGGTGTAAAATTTTTATCAATTGTTACCAGGATTGGAGAGTGGTCGGAAGACAATTCAAAGCACGATTTGCAATTTACATATATCTGAAGAAGTAACGCCTTTCACCACGCAGAAATCGATTAAGTCGGGTATTTTATTTTTATCTGTTGGCCAATAAGTGGGAGTTCCAGTAGAGAATGGAGTTAAACTGAGATTGCTAATAGCATTATACAGTTGTCTTCCTTTAGGGGTAATGAGACGAGAGCCCCAGAATGTGTGTTTGGCATTGTAATCGCCCCCAGCTAGAAATCGATTTCCAAGAGTTTTGAAGAAATTTTCATATTCTGCAGTGCTGATAGAGTGCCTCGGCGGGCTATAGATAGCAGAGAGTGTAAGCTGGCCGGTCGGGTCTTCAATGACAATATTTGTGGCTTGTATAGCATTTGTACGGAATGAATTCGTGCTGTAATGTTTAACAGTAAGTCTATCATTTCTCGCATTTCGTTAGTGTTTTGCGTTGGGGTGTGGGTTTCATTACTATTTTGAATGTCATTATTAGGGTTCGAGCGGGGTGTTACGCCTTTCTTTACTGCTTGAGCATATGTGGCTGGGTATTGGTCAATTTGAATTGGGGTTTCAATCTGCATTGGGGTTTGAATTGGCTGTTGTGGTTTCTCTTGGGGCTGTGCAGGAGCTTTTTTCCTCAGAGTTGGGTATTTGGCGCTTTGGAGGTTTTTGTATACCATACAGCCTTTATAATTTGCTGGATGGTTACCTTCACATAGAGCGCATTTGACATCTTCAGATCTTGTCTTTCGCTTGCAATCAGCGGAGAGGTGGTTTCCAGCACATTTTATACATACTGACGACAGTAGGACTTTGTGTGGCCATATTGCTGACAGTTGGCGCATTGCGGTATTTCACGCTTCGGGTGTGGGGGCTCGAAAGCAATTCTTGAGTGCAGGAGACTTTTAATTTGATATATATCCTTGTCATTGGAGGCGGGTTTGAGTTCAATGATAAACACTGGGAGAGGATTTTTTGTGACTCTGTGTTTTATGTTCCAAATGTTTGTGACTGAGTGACCGAGATCTTTTAGAGAATCCACAATTTCTTTTGTGTCTATTGAGGAGTGCATGTTTCTGAGAACAACTCTGAAGGTACGTTCTTGTTTTGTTTTATAAGTGTGGAACTCTGTGCCCTTCTGTTCCAGTTGTGATACTATGGTTTTGTAAGCATCCAGGGATGATGCTTGTACTTTTACTTGATCCTTGCCTGTGAGCTTTAGATCATAGGAGTTTGGAGCAACTTCTTGTAGTAAACTCATTAGGGGGGGAATGTTTAGAACTTTGTCTATAAATATTGGCGGCGGCTTGGGTATTTTTTCAGTTGGTTGGTTTGTTTCCTCAACTTCAAAGGAGGCAAATCTGTTTTCATTTTCATTTTCATTTGGTTGGCGGCTTCCAAGCCAGTAATAATTATCAAGTTTAGCCTGTTTTTTAGAGGCAGTATTTTTACTTGGGCTTTCGCGTTGGCGTTTGGGATTGACGATCTTCCATTCGTCGGTTGGGGTAGCAGTTGCCAAGTTTCCTGCAGTTTGGGGTTTCTGGGCTTGTTGTTGTTGGGCATAGAGAATTTCCAGTTGCCTTTGGAGGGTTTCGATCTGCTGTTGTACGTTTGGTACTTTGGTACTAGGCAGGCGGGATGGGGTTAGCTGTTGGGACATTTGTTGGGGTGTACCCAGGGATCTCGGGGTTTGGTGCTGTAGTAGCACTTGGGCTTGTTGGGCATTTCGCACTTGGACTTGTTGGGCATCTCGATGTTGGGAACCTCCTCCTTTAGGAGGAGTATGGTTAAGGGGCATCTCGCTGGTGCAAACGAATATTTTAGTCTATATTCATTTGCACCCGGCTGCGCTTGTAATATGTGCTACTTTTTATGATTGTAATACAATCAAAAAAATCTATTTCGGGCAGAACGAAGTTTGCCGGGTCAGCTAGTATATATATATGTATATATTACTTGAATTTACATACGTATAGATACATACAATTGGGATTTTTATACATACATACATGCATACATGAAATCTGACCCGGCCTAATGTACAAATAGAAATTGGCATACATACATACATGTGTATATATATACCCTGCAGCGAAAATAACCAGTTGTATACTAGAATTATACCAGTATACCGTAAACAGTCAACTACTTGCCCGAGTGTACATTTCCCATGTAAACATCTGGTATTTTTCGTGTGTTAATGTCCTACGAAATGGCAATTGTCTTCCTCTGCATAAGCTCATACCAGTTAAATACCAGTCGATCACATACCAAAAAAAAAGTTGGTTCACATTAAAGGCCTGTAAATGTTGAACTATTTAACATGCCACATTTGCCACATCATGCAAATGTCATGCCTTGCCATGTTGCTCATACATGCTTAACAACGACATACAAAGACACTATCGAATAAATTCAAATCAAACCTATACATTTTTTTTTATAATTGTTTGGCATGCATGAACATAGAAAAACAATTTTTCAATACATGCGACAAGTGCGACACATGCGACACTTGCGACATATTGTGGCAGCATTATTATTTATATTACAATTCCGTAAAAATTAGCATTGTGAGCGAAATTAAATCAAATTTTGCAAGTGGAAGATGCGCTGAATATGAATCTGGTCTCAACAAAGAAGAATTATAATAATTATGCACCTATGTATATATGTATAGATACATAGTCCAGAAGAGTCAAGTTCACATGTACACTAGTCTAGACATGAAAAATCTTTAAAAGTCCGTCACTAAATATGAAGCTAATATTGAGGAGGTCTCCATACAAAATTTTTCTTTTTGATCCCGCGAAAAACCACCGAATCTGTTTTTTTTTTGTAATTTTGTTGTTTGAATCCGATTTTTTAAATTGATATATCATTATTGTGACCGCTGTGGTGCAGTGAGTAGAGTGCTCGCCTGCTATACCAGAGGTCTCGGGTTCAAACCCCAGTACGAGCAAACACCAAAAAAAAATTGTTCTAATTAGTAAAAATCCAATTATTGGGTTTTTTAAGAGCAGCGATCAGCTCGGCAGTGGGCGGCATACCATCCGAATGAATTAAAAAAAACTGTTATAGCGTTCATTGATCTGTAGGAAAGTGCAAGAACCGTAGGAATTTTACCAAAAAAGAGCGAATATGAGTGAAAGGAATGTAAATTGTGGTAAAATTCCTACGTTTCTTGCACTTTCCTACGGATCAGCGAACGCTATATGTGTTTGTGTGTGTCTGGGCTGCTCCGAGCGTTTTCAATATCTTAACGAACAGCCCAAATTTCAAAGTATTCAAGAGTAGTGTTGGCAAACAAATTAAATAAAGAACCTTTCGAAACGGAGAGTTGCCAATGCAAAGTAAAATAGTAAAAAAGATGTTTTTTGTTCTTATATTTAAGAAAAAACTAAAAATTATTTAATAATAATAGTTTTGAAAGTAAAAAAGGACCAAAAGTGGCCCGAATTTTTAAAAAGGTTCAAATATTGCATATTTAATTATTTTTTGATTTCAGGTTATTTTTGTGTAAAAAAATTATTTAAAAAAAGCGTATGTGACCAATTTTCAAAATAGGAGGGGCACTGGTCAATTAAAAAATGCATTTCCAAGCTACCGCTAATTGCATCGGACCCTAGCGAAGAATTGTATACACATTTTTCACGATTTCTTACTCCCACTAGCAAATTTAAACAATTTGTAAAAAGAGCTATGTGCTGTAAAACGGCGCAAATGCTTCATGCGAAGTGGTTGGTCAAAAAAAGTAAAAAAAAAAATTGCACAAGTCTATTACATATGTGTAGTATCATTAGTTAACAATTCAAACTAGAAAAAATATTCTCTAGGATCACCAGAAAACGGTTTTTTTGCTCTCCTGAAAAGTTGCTGAAAAACGTATAGCTCTTTTTATTGGCGCAGCGACGATATGAATATAGGTATTTAATTATAGAGGCATGTGTCTGAATTTTTTACATACTCTGCAGGGCAGTTAATAAGTAACTAGAGAACAGAATTTCTGGTTCAGAACTAGCGAAAATGTGTCAAAGAGGCACTAGTTCATTTGCCGTCGGCTTTGCATATTTCTACAATTCTTATATACATAATCATAGGTGGGCACTACCACATTCAAGCGATGACCGAAAAATGAGCGTGTGTTGGTGCGCCTACTGTAGACCAAAGTGAAAAATTATTACAGATAATCAGTCTGCATGCAGATGTTGAGCGAGCAGGGTTATGCGCGCACGCTTTGCGAAATTATGAAAGAACGTACGTATACACATATGTATGTATTTGTGTACACACGTTATTTGCAAATAAAATAATTTCAAGCGACGGCCACCTAACGAGCACTTGCTTTTACGCCAGTCGAAAGGCAACTAAATAATTTTTGATAAGCTACGATCGCCTAGTCCCATCGTAAGCGCTCGTTTTACGCTCTTTATTTGTCTGTGGTAGTGACAATCGGTGTGTATACGTACACGGGCGCTTACTCTCATTTAGCATGTGCTAAGGTTTTGCCCACCTTTGTACTAGTAGTGGGACTTTTTTCGAATAATATTCGAATAAATATTATTCGAATAAACGAATAATAATATTCGAGGGAAAAAATTCGAATAGTACTATTCGAATAGTATTAATCGAATAATACTATTCGAATAACACTATTCGAATAATAGTAAGTATGTACATGCATAATTTGGGAATTCCACTTGCCTTCGCGCAAGCCAGAGTATGTATATACCCTGTAGGGAAAATCTCTAGTTCCGAACTAGGTCGCTTCTAGTGCATTTTTCGACACTACTAGTGCGAGCTAAATCTCTTTTGCAGGTTATCAACTGGCGAATTTAACACGGCGATGTCCTTGGCGGTGTCAATTGTCACCCTCTGCACTACGTTTTCGATAGTTCCGAACTAGTACTAAATTCTACAATTTACACTAGTTCGTTTATTGGCACATTTTCGATAGTTCTGAACTAGCTACAAGTACCTACAAATTCTACAGTTTTACATCTGCCGCTTAAGTGCAGACTTTGACACACTTCATGCGAGTTGCGCGATGGCCGACTGGCTAACGCATGTGCCTTTCAATCTGAGGGGCGCGGGTTCGAATCCTGTCGGTGTCAAGGTGGATGATAATTTTTTTTTAATTTTTTTTTTTGACTAATATTTTTTATTTATTTATTTAATAAAATTTACAGTAATATTTAAAAAGTAATAAAATAAAAAAAATTTAAAATAAGCCTGAGGGATCGGGAAAGCATAATTAGGGGAACATTTCATTTCATACAAGTTAAGATGCAAATAGAAAACTCTTTATATGAAACGCTTCACTAAACATCTGAGAATTGCAGAAATATACAAAGCCGACGGAAACTGAACGAACGAAAAATTTTCATAGAATTTTTGTCACTTCGAAATTGCATACAAATCAAAGTGTGTCTTATAATGGTCACTCAATTCACTCCTTCTGTACTGGTGAGGGTCTAACTACAATTGATCTAGTTCCCTTTTGACACCTTTTCGGTAGTTCGGAACTAGAAATTTTGCTCACTAGTTATTGAGTTCCCTGCAGGGTATATACCCTGCCAGAAAGTGCTGACCGGTTATCGATAAAAATGCTGTTATCACTAACACATAGAAGCAATTCCACTTCCATCCCTGCAAGAACTGTGTAGGTCATTTGACCGGTCATATGACCGGCAGGCATGACCAAAAGTTTTGGGATATTTCCTATCACATTCTTAAGGGCATCGGTAACTTTTGTGACCGTTTCATTCATCACGTTCCCGTATGTGTATTTTCAAATTCCATTCTATCCTTATCTATCTCATTGGTTGTGAACTTGGCTAGACACACATACGAGTGCAAATGTGTTGGTAATATTATATTTTTTTAATAGTGTTAGTACTTTCGGTCACACAATTCTAGCAGGGATATTTCCGAGAGTGAAAGAGTAGAAATTAATTTTTTTTAATGTTGTCTACTGCTTTTCCTTTTTACACTCGTTGAGTGCATAGGAATGCACGGCATTCTTGCTACATGCCTCCATTGTGTTGCGAAAGTAAGTTCTTTAAATTTATTGACTTCAGAATTTGTTAAAATATAGTGCATTTTTTCAGTATTTTAATATGGAAAAATATATTGCAGCGCGCTGGGTAAAGCACATCGACGCGTAACAGGAACAACAACGAGTGCAGTGACAACACAAGGCTTTAAAAAAATTTGTATCGCTTGTATCGCTTTCCACAAGAGCGGCTTTTTGCGTACAGCATTGTATGTGGGAAGATGACGCCAGGCCCGGAATTTTTGGGAAAGTTATAATTTATTATTATATCTAAAATGAATATAAAATGAGACTAACATAATTTTTTGTTGATTAAATAATTGAGCTGGTAAAGTAAGTATTGGTTATCATTATACTGGTCAGAACATGGACATTATATTGGTCATATGACTGTCATTATTCCGGTCAGATGATTGTCATTATTCCGGTCAGATAATGGTCATTATACTGGTCAGATGATGCTCATTATTCCGGTCAGCTGACCGGTCATATGCCTGTCAGCAATGACGGGTGTAAGCGAGACAACTATATAGTATGTATACTTTAGTCAAGGGCAAAACCAATGAGATAGAATAGGATAGAATGGAATTTGAAAATACACAGATGGGAACACGAGGAATGAAACGGTCAGAAAAGTTACCGATGCCCTTAATATTCTGATGGGAAGTATCCCAAAACTTTTGGTCAGACCTCCCAGTCATTTGACCGGTCATCTGACTTGGAGCAGTTTTGCAGGGATATGTACATGCATATGTATGTATTTACAAAAGCAAAAGCATACATACATACATACATTCAATAGCTATTCGCAAATAGTCCCTGCAAGAACTGTGCAGGTCATTTGACCGGTCATATGACCGGCAGGCATGACCAAAAGTTTTGGGATATTTGCTATCACATTCTTAAGGGCGTCGGTAACTTTTGTGACCGTTTCATTCATCACGTTGGCGTATGTGTATTTTCAAATTCCATTCTATCCTTATCTATCTCATTGGTTTTGAACTTGGCTAGAACACATACGAGTGCAAATGTGTTGGTAATATTATATTTTTGTAATAGTGTTAGTAGTTTCGGTCACACAATTCTAGCAGGGGTGGTATTCGAATAATGATATTCGAATAGTACTATTCGAATAGTATTTATTCGAATATACGAATAAATTATTCGAATAGATATTATTCGAATTACGAATACCTTTCGAATAAAAGGAGTTTTTAGTGTCGTAGTGTTGATGCATGGCGTTTGGTCGCTAGAAACGTGAGTTGCCACTTCCCTGTAATGGCACCGAACTGAGGTGTTTTTTGTTTGCTAATGATGATTTTAGGCTAATGATAATTTTCCACCTTTGTTATTTAAAATACTTGTACGTAAATACATATCACACTCAAATGATAAATATAAATATACAGCCTTGCCCAAAAGTATTAGACACCAATGTTTCTGTAAAAATTATATTCATACGTATGTATATGAAAATATAATAAATATCCCAATATGCAAAATACATTTGTTATAAGTTTACAATAAACTTACTTCAGTAAGCAAAACGTTTCGAAAATCTTTAATATAAAACTTGTAATTAATTTAATTGTAATTGCTGAATCAACGAAAAGGAACCCTAATTCTATAATTCGCTAGCTTAGAGTGCAACTGTGTAAGTCCATTTTTATGAAAAAGTGTATTTTTATGTAGAACGCTAGAAAAATCAAATACGCACCGCGCTAAATATGTCTGTGACTCTTGTCATATTTCTACTCGTTGTTATTCAGTGATACGCAAATTGTGTAAGTCCAAAAATCGAAGAAAATTGTGTAAGTCCAAAATATTTACATGAACGGAAATTTTTTTTTCATTTTGAAATTTTTTAATTTTTTGTTTTTCGTCTCTCCTACAAAGTTTTAAAAAAGGACTTACACAATTTGCACTCTAAGCTAGCGAATTGCATTTCACGTTTGGAAAGAAATTCTTAATAAACATTTTTATACAATGTTTTGTAAACGTGAGGTTAAAAATTTCTCCCAAACAAAAAAAATGCGCTACTCGGGACTCGAACCTACGCTCCTTGGTCCGTAGGCAGCATACCTCACCTTTATGCTACAATCGTATTCGGAATTAGAGTTTTTGACAATAACGAACTCTAATTCGTGCACATCATCATACATTGTGGACATTTTCGCAAATAAAAATTATTTACTTGCACTCATAACGGCTACGCAGCTGGCAACCACGAACTAAAATTCAGAAGAAAAACAACCAACGACAAAGTCGACTGAAGCACTGCTTTGCTACGTCACGTCAGTATACATATATGGCTCTGCGATAGCGCTGTGCTCGCGAGCAGCTTCATGGGCACCTACGCTGTAGCGCATGTATGGTTTTCGAAGTGTTCGAACAGTGAAGTACTTCAGCGGCGTGAAATTTTGCTTCAGCACCGAGAATGAAGCTTTTTTATCTCCATGCTGCACGTTCATGTTCGACGTTGTTAGCACAAATGTTCGGAAACCACAAGAAGTTCTCGGAAACTTAAGCAAGTTTTCGAAAATTTATTGATGTGCAGTAGACATATACGCCGACAGTGATTCCGGCGGCGGCGGCGCCATTCCAAAAAAATTTCGGCGGCGCGCCTTCCCCAAATCTACAAATCACAATCCTTATTCAAATCTTAATTTTATTTAGTTACCTTAATAGCGCTGGCTGAATGGAATAAATAAACTAATTTCCACCATAAATTGTTGAAACTTTTTTAATAACAGCAAAAAAACAATTGTTGCATAAACTAAAATATAAAATAAAGAAAATAAATATTAAAGAATATACACAAATCCATATGTAAGGGTAGATTTAAATTCATTTGCTTATTTTGTATGATAATAAACACGCATACATATATTTACATACATATTTATAATAATAATAATACAATGGCGCTATTATAACTCTGACGAGTTTTATGGCCGAGCTTCTCTCCCAATACGAGGTGTGCTCCTTTCTGTTTTTCCTACTAATTGGGTGGACCTACAGTTTTACGCCGGCTCCGAACGGCGAATACATTTTTTGTGAGAAGCTTTTTTCATGGCAGAAATACACTCGGAGGGTATGCCGCCCACTGCCGAGAGGTGACCGCTGCTCTTAAAAAATCCAATAATTGGATTTTTACTAATTAGAAAAAATTTTTTGGTGTTTTGCTCGGACCGTGGCTTGAACCCGAGACCTCTGGCATAGCAGGCGAGCACTCTACCCACTGCACCACAGCGGCCACATACATATTTATATATATGTATATAAGGCACTTTAAAATAAATATATGTATATACAGTGTTGGAAAAAATAATAGGGACACACCAGGCATTGAACCTACGCTCCCTGGTGTGCTCCCGAGAAGATGTCTGATGATGAAGAAAGTGGTTTTTCTTCGAAATAGCTATCACATCTACCATCGCTGTATGAGCTAATTGGATTTTTCCGCTTATTCCAAAGTATAAAAATTAAAATTAAAAATAATAATTTCGTGCTAGACACTAACATACCCAATAGGGACAAAATTTTGCAATTCTCCATTTATTTCATTTTAAGACCAAATAATAATTGCCATATATTGATGCTTGCACGGAGAGGACATGCTTCAATGACTCTGGGGTAGTTTTTGTATAATAATTTAATTTTTATGAATAAAAATAATGAAATGTATAATTTAAGTTGGAAATAATAATAGGGATAAACTTTAAATTCGATTGTTTTTTTTTTTCAAATAAACTACAATATTACTGCTGCAGCTAGATTTAAACTAAAGTTTAGTTGAAGGTCCTTTATTTTTTATAACTTCCTTACTTCTTCGTGGCATAGGGTTGACCAAATCAACGCAATTTGCAACTGGTATTAAGTAACAAGCTTCTTTAATTTTTTTTCAATAAATCTTGCTTATTTTTCCATTTTTGTTCCCCCATCGTCTTCTTTAATAATCCCTATAGGGCTGAGGTTCGACGACTGTGAGGGCTACTCAAAACAGCAACTTTCTTACGTTCAAACCATGAGTTTTCGATTCTGGAGGGTTTAAATTATTCAATTTTGAGTAGAACAATTAGCAACAGACCTCGATAAGTAGGACTAAATGGAAGAGATCCCAGAAAAGTTCCGTATCTGAGAACAAATTATGTAAGCCATGGCTGTTCCTTATTCTACTAGCCTCAGTCCCAAAGAATTTAATTCTGGAAAATTTTCAACTAAATTCACACAGAACGTTCAGGAGGTAATATCTAATAAAAATAAATATAATGTTTCACTAATCCACTTATAATGGTATTTGTCTACACCTTTTCCCGTTTAAGTTCAGAAAATTACAATTGAAAATTTTGCAGTAGCTTATGGCGTTTTATGTTCTCGAAATAATGTTGCCCTGTTTGATTTTCTTAGCCATTTTGTAAGTTTGTCTGGTCCTTTCACCAAATATTCACCTCTAACTAAGTAAGAGGGCACCCTTATCTACAAATTCAGCCATTTTATAGAAAGTCAGGATACGTAATTCGATAATTGGGATATAGGAGGGCAACATTTTTTCGTAGAAAAGAAAACGCCATTAAATTCTTTAGGACTGAGGCTAGTAAAGTAGGGAGCAGCCAAAGTTTTTGTTAATAACTTTTAACGGGCAAAAAATAAAGCAATTCCGCATTCAGGTTCGTGTTCCTGAGGTCAAAACACGTCGACTGGTTCCTTTTTTTTTTTTTAATTTTGAAGAACTTTTGCAGTTAGCAAAACTAGGAAAATATGTACACATCTCGCTCCATACGGGTATGACGCGCCAGCGCACGCCGCCGCGCCGATACGCCGATTTCACGGATTATGGCGGCGGCGGCCGATTATGAAGGTAATCGGCGCGGCGGCGGCGGCGTATATGTCTAATGTGCAGGCAGAACAAGCCTTGTAAACGTAAATGAAAATGTAAAAATTTCATACGCATGCAGATGGTGTTATTTGGGCTAAATTAACGTTCATTGAATATGTTTTTAGGTAGGATTTTTTTGATTTATTGACAAAATTAAATTGTAGTAAGAAATGCATAGATATACATATGTATGTATGTATATGTACATATCTGTGCCCGCAAATTAAAGTAGCCTAACTCGAGATAATGCGAAATTGAGTTATTGTTATAGTGTTAATCATTGGAGGAAAACCCATCGATCTGTCTTATCCCCATTTAAATTGGAGTAAAATTTAAAAAGTTATTAAGATATAAAAATTATCCTAACTCAGATAGAAACATTTTGCCCCAGTTAAAACAACTTATCTTCAAGCAAATCTCTCAAGTCTAGTATTGTATGAAAAATCGTTTTATTAAAACATCCTAACTAGAGTTATGTGGGTACTTCATGGACGTATTTATTTGCGTTTTCAGTTTATTAAAAAAACCTAACTTGAGTTAGGAATTATAATTTTTTTTGTCAATTTTGTTTTCATAGCCTAAGTGGAAGTAGGTTATTTTAAGTGATTTTTTTTTTATTTTTACACAATTTATCTCGAGTTAGGTTTTTTTGTTAGAATACTTTTCTCATTTCATGCATTATTATCTAGAGTTAGGTTTTCTTGTTTGAAGCAAGTGGATATGATAAGCTGAGATAAGAGATTTTTCAAGGATATATATTATAGAAATTCAATTAATTATTATATACTGTATACATAAAACACCTTTTTTCATCAATTAAACTTTAATGTGGCCGCTGAGGTGCAGTGCGTAGAGTGCTCGCCTGCTATACCAGAGGTCTTGGGTTCTAACCCAGTCCGGACAAACACCACAAAAAATTTTTCTAATTGATTAAAACCCAATTATTGGGTTTTTATAAATAGTGGTCACCTCTCGGTAGTGGGCGGCATACCCTCCGAGTGTATTTCTGCCATGAAAAGGCCTCACAAAAAAGCATTCGCCGTTCGGAGCTCGCATAAAACTGTAGGTCCACACAAATTGTAGGAAAAACAATAGTTAAGAAGCACACCTCGAATTGGGAGAGAAGCTCGGCAATAAAACTCGTTAGAGTTTTAATATCGCCAGTGTATAATTATTGTTATTGTTTTATTTATTTATTAATATTGATAGTTAATCTTAAAAGATAGAAACTAACAGATATTTTTTTATATAGCACTGGCAACTCAGGCCTTCGGCTAGTTATTATTGTTATTAAACTTTAATCGTGTAGCGTTTTACAAGGTATGGATCCTGGTAACATGGAGGAAGAAGACTTTCTAAATATGGATTATAGTAGCGACGACTCAATTAAGGACTCATTTTTTAACGATAGTCAGTCGGACACGGTGTCAGATAGTGCTGATTAGCCTATGTCTTCTTACACGTTTTTGCGATCTTCTGAATATTTTTATAAACGCTTTATACACTTTTTATTTAACTGTACATGACTGTGTTTCCGGACAACCTACGTGTTATATGTGGCATGAGACCCTTGCAAATTGTAATGGCAATGGAATAGCATCGTGTTTATTCAAACACTTAAATAGTTTACCATTCAATATTAAACATGTCGTTTTTATAGCGATTGCTGTCCTGGCCACACACAAATACCAGCTGTTTTCTATCAAACAGTAGTGCTACCGCGCCCCTTTTTTCGGCGGTTCCAGCTGTTATAGCTTTGAGCCTCTCGCTTGGGAGTCTTCATTAATCATTTCCGGATAAACCAAGCTTCTTGTGGTGATTTCCCTAGTACCATGCCTTTTTCAGTATTCGGTAAAATAAAATGCAAATTCAGTTCGGGTTGAAAACGATCCGCGGCGTAGGATTATGGATTATTTTTTTCAGGCCCAAACAACAATGATTAGCGAAACGATTTTTATTTTATTTCATTCATTTCAAACAAAAATTAAAAGTCAAAAACTCTAAGACTTCTAATTCCATACTTAGTTAGTTATATCCACTTAAATGGTCATTTCGGGTCGTTTTCGACCCGAACGTAGGTCTACGCTTAAAAATACTTAACTCGAGTTAAATGGAAATAAAAACCTTATTGGGAAGAATTCGACACAATAAAAGAACTTAACTAGAGTTAATTCTGCTTTTCGTACAAATTGCATCCAATAAAAGCACTTAAGTTATAAAAGACAATTTTTTGCAATTAACCTTGCTTTAAGATTTCTGGTTCACAACTATTCCTTCTCTAACACTACAAATCCATTATTTCACCTTTTAAAAATCCGAATTGGTCCAATGGTTTGAATTTTGACAAAAAATTGAGTTTTCTCCGTTCACCATATTTTGAGTTAGGCTACTTTAATTTGCGGGCACAGATATGTACCTACATGCATAGATATGCACACATTTGTACGCACATACTGGTACATATCCCTGCAAGAACTGTGCAGGTCATTTGACCAGTCATATGACCAGCAGGCATGACCAAAAGTTTTGGGATATTTCCTATCACATTCTTAAGGGCATCGGGAACTTTTCTGACCGTTTCATTCATCACGTTCCCGTATGTGTATTTTCAAATTCCATTCTATCCTTATCTATCTCATTGGTTTTGAACTTGGCTAAAAACACATACGAGTGCAAATGTGTTGGTAATATTATATTTTTGTAATAGTGTTAGTACTTTCGGTCACACAATTCTAGCAGGGTATTATTATGGTTTTGTATAATTGTGTATAGCTGATACACATATGTAAATCGTCCCCTCAATATAACAATAGCGTATAATTTTTTTTGGGTTTTGAGAAAATCGAGTTTAAAGTTTTTGTCAAATCAGATATATATTAAATTTTTGAACAAGAAATTATACACCATTTTTTCCAATGAAATTTTGACCCACTTTGTGGAAGTAGAATTTGACGAAATTTTAACCAGACATAGAATCAATGATGGAGATTCTAAATATGCAATAAAAAAATAATGGCGTATGAGCACATACGCTATTGTTATATTGAGGGGACGAAATATGTATATACCCTGCAAAAAAATGTGCGATTAATACCGAAAGATATTTGTCCCGGATTGATCTCTTTCGAGAACAATCGGTCCACAATTAGTCCCCGATTGTTCCCGTACGGGTATAAATGTAGACTAATTGTGGACCAATTGTTCCCGAACGGGTATAAATGTAGACTAATTGTAGACCAATTGTTCCCTAACTGGTATAAATGTAGATTAATCGCTTTCATCCCGAACGGGTATAAATGTAGATTAATCGCTTTCATTCCGAACGGGTACAAATCTAGATTCCTTAAATGTAGAAATTTTACAAAAAAGTGCAATGTATTTAAAAAATTGTAGAACAATCGGTAAAACGAATTGAACAACCTTTCTTTTAATAACAATGATGAATAATAATTTTAACAAAATGTTGCCTAAAAAATCCTATAAAAAAATCCTTTACATTACGCTTATATAATGCATACTCAAAACTTACAATTTTTTTTATTTACTTATTGAAATTTTTTTTCAAAAGTAAAACATTATATAATCTTTATTTATATATGCATGAACATTTACAATTTTTTAAAGATTGTTATTAAAAATTGCCTTGGCGAACAACTTGGAAAAATCTACATTTGTACCCGTTAGTGCTGGAAGCGATTGATCTACATTTGTACCCGTTGGGGATGAAAGCGTTTAATCTACATTTGTACCCGTTCGGGATGAAAGCGATTGATCTACATTTGTACCCGTTCGGGATGAAAGCGATTGATCTACATTTGTACCCGTTCGGGATGAAAGCGATTGATCTACATTTGTACCCGTTAGGGATGAAAGCGATTAATCTACATTCGTACCCGTTCGGGATGAAAGCGATTAATCTACATTGGTACCCGTTGGGGTATACAAGTTGAAAAATTAGTCTCTTCATAGGACATGCTCGAACAAATGCGATCAATTCACTCCATATAAAGGGATCTAAAATTAAATACTTTTTGGTTGCTTGTTTTTCCGACAGGGTAGGAATATGATATATTGTGGAACGATCCTCCGTCATCCCTTGTCAAGTTTGGTTTGGAGACAAACCGGTTTCGGCTAATATGCGCCATCTTCAGTGTCTTTTTTCGTTCTCAATCTAAAATTGTATTAGTCGCATGATCCCTTGCGATTGATCCCGGACACGTCCCGGATTAATCGCATTTTTTGCAGGGTATGTACATACATATGTATGTACGGGCATACCAGGTATAAATGTAATTTTCGTTTTTTATTATAAGCATATTAGTATTTTCAATTTTCATTAAAATTGGTTGGAAAATGCGCCCACACTCGTCGTTAGAAAATTCCCGTGTGGTTGTTGTTGCATGCATTTGAACACTACAGAGCTGTATCAATGCGCGTGCATTAGGTGAATTTGTGCTTGATCACCACACTTACCATGAAATTATGAACATGTTTGGCTGAAAGTGGTGTGTAGTTTCAACGAAGTAGAAACACAAAAAAGTAGCAAAAGCACTACAACAAAAACATAGTCATGTAATAAGAAGGATAAGGAAGAATAAGTAGGAAAGAAATTGAGGAAAGAAAAGAGCAGAAATAGAAAGAAAACAGTAGGTAGGAGAATTGTGAAGATGAGTAACGACAACAATACCAACAACAAAAACAACAATAGAGTAGCAGTGACAGTAATAACAAAAGGAGCAGCATCAACAGGAACAACAAGAAAATAGTAACAGTGACAATAACAACAAACAGTTATACAAAAACTATAGGTTCACCTTAATCATAAGTAAACATCTAGAAAAACTGTCGAGTTTCGACAGTAGGCAGCACTCTAGTATAATATTAAAAGGCTCCTTTAACGTCAAATGATTGTGATAAATTTAAAAATATTGAAATTTTACATTTGTTTTTTTCTGAAAATAAATAAATTTTTTTATTGTGGCTTTATTATTATTTTTTTTTTTTTGAAAAAAGAACAAAGAAGCATAATTTGGGACTTTATGAAATCGATCAGAAAATTAAAGGCTCCTTTAGAATTTAAAGGAACTTTTAATTTGATTATGAAATCGGCTCTAAGTGGGAGGCGGTACATTCTTAACCTTAAAACTAAACATATGCTATTGTTATTAAAGCTGAACGCTTAACTATTATAATTGATTAAAATAAAATAATATAATGACGTTTGACGTCGTACTAAGCTTAGCTATGATGCATAGAGATTAGAGCTCCAGATTTTTTTGAACATTTTCGAGTAGCCCGAACAAATGTTGTTCAAATGCTCGAACAGTTGTTTGTTTGTTTATTACCCGTATGTTTGTACGGGCATTTGAACAATTCGGGCATTTTGAAGTTTGTTTTTTTCTTTTGTTTATTTTTTTTTTTTCTTCTTTATATGTAGTTGTTTTTATTTTTGTTTTTTTCAATACACAGCCAGCCGACAAACAAACTCTACTAATTAGTGCAAAGCATTGATTGTGCTTAAAATAGAATTTGTACAAACCAAACAAACACACAACCACACCAACATACAAGTGACAAATACCGATAACGTCGGCAAGGTCACTGTTGCTGGATGGTAGGTCGTATAAAGGAAAAAATGAAAAGAAAAATTAATACAAGCAAAATGCAAGGCGGCGGTAGCCTAATGGTGATGCCAATAGACTTCCAAGCAGAAAATCCGAGGTTCGATCTCGGCGGACGCCAATGAATAAAAAATGTTAAAAAGAAGTCTGATGAAGAGATGTGGTGGTCTCCGAAATGGATCTATAACTTCAATAATAAAAGTAGTTATCAAAAACGATCAATTCGAACTGTTCGATACCCGGGTATCTAGAGCTCTAATAGAGATGCATATACATACATAAAATACGTATATCTATATATATAAAAGGAAGTGGCGTTAGTACAAACGCCTATAACTCAAGAACGCCTGCACCGATTTGGATGATTGACACCAATTCAGATTGTTCTCTGGCCAGAATAGGAGAATATCCAATAAAATTCCCGAAAAATGCAAAAAAAAAAAATTATTTTCCAATACATTTTGTATCTTATATATATAAAAGGAAGTGGCGTTAGTACAAACGCCTATAACTCAAGAACGCTTGCACCGATTTGGATGATTGACACCAATTCAGATTGTTCTCTGGCCAGAATAGGAGAATATCCAATAAAATTCCCGAAAAATGCAAAAAAAAAATTATTTTCCAATACATTTTGTATATCTATATAAGTATATAAAAGGAAGTGGCGTTAGTACAAACGCCTATAACTCAAGAACGCCTGCACCGATTTGGATGATTGACACCAATTCAGATTGTTCTCTGGCCAGAATAGGAGAATATCCAATAAAATTCCCGAAAAATGCAAAAAAAAAATTATTTTCCAATACATTTTGTATATCTATATATATAAAAGGAAGTGGCGTTAGTACAAACGCCTATAACTCAAGAACGCCTGCACCGATTTGGATGATTGACACCAATTCAGATTGTTCTCTGGCCAGAATAGGAGAATATCCAATAAAATTCCCGAAAGATGCAAAAAAAAAAAATTATTTTCCAATACATTTTGTATATCTATATATATAAAAGGAAGTGGCGTTAGTACAAACGCCTATAACTCAAGAACGCCTGCACCGATTTGGATGATTGACACCAATTCAGATTGTTCTCTGGCCAGAATAGGAGAATATCCAATAAAATTCCCGAAAAATGCAAAAAAAAAAAATTATTTTCAAATACATTTTTAGATAGGGATAGAAATAGGGATAGGGATAGAGATATAGATATTGATATTGATATAGATATAGATATAGATATAGATATAGATATAGATATAGATATAGATATAGATATAGATATAGATATAGATATAGATATAGATATAGATATAGATATAGATATAGATATAGATATAGATATAGATATAGATATAGATATAGATATAGATATAGATATAGATATAGATATAGATATAGATATAGATATAGATATAGATATAGATATAGATATAGATATAGATATAGATATAGATATAGATATAGATATAGATATAGATATAGATATAGATATAGATATAGATATAGATATAGATATAGATATAGATATAGATATAGATATAGATATAGATATAGATATAGATATAGATATAGATATAGATATAGATATAGATATAGATATAGATATAGATATAGATATAGATATAGATATAGATATAGATATAGATATAGATATAGATATAGATATAGATATAGATATAGATATAGATATAGATATAGATATAGATATAGATATAGATATAGATATAGATATAGATATAGATATAGATATAGATATAGATATAGATATAGATATAGATATAGATATAGATATAGATATAGATATAGATATAGATATAGATATAGATATAGATATAGATATAGATATAGATATAGATATAGATATAGATATAGATATAGATATAGATATAGATATAGATATAGATATAGATATAGATATAGATATAGATATAGATATAGATATAGATCATAGATGCCCAAGCCCTATACTCGCATACACATTTTGTTTTTGTAATGCTCGTAAGTATAGGATTTTACTCGCCTATACACTTTCATAAGAAATTTGTGTATATGGCGAGCATAGGCGAGCATAGGAAAATAAAATTTGTATACTCCCGAAACGTTTCTATGGAAATACAAAAACAATTTTTTATTTAGATTCGAACATATCCAACCCAGCAATGAAAAGAATGAAATGTGGGACATATATGTATGTATGTACATATCGTCGTTTAAAGTGCACTTTTGCGTAACAGGTATTTTCATTTTCGCGTAGCGGACATTGTTTGAACTTTACAGGAGAGCAAAAAAACTATTTCATTTAAAAACCGTTACTTATTTCTGCGTACAAACTTAAATTTAAATAGTTACGTAGATCAGTTTGTTAGCCATAACATCAACTTAGTGTAAAAAAAGAAACAAATTGAATTATTAGGACTCTTTTTTTTCATGTGCGGTTGTGCAATTTTTATTTGGCACAAAAATCACGCACAATCGGTTATGAAATGGCAAAATGTTCAATATAATTCTTATTTTAGCATTTTATAAAGAAAAAAAGTAACAAAACTTGTACATATATTACATTTTAAACTAAAACTCATATTTTTAATTAAGAAAACGTAAGTTTGTTTACACATAGGTGGAGAACTCTTAAGGTAAATGTGGTAAATTGTCATAAAAGCTATGACAATCGGACGGCATCACTCTTTTAAGTTCTTGTAAATGTTGATATTTACGTTTTGTAATATTGACCTTTGTGGATTGGATTAGGAATATCCGTGTCTATCTGGTTTATAACCTGACTTGAATGTCTTATAAATTTTCGCATAAGAATCATGGCCTACAAAAAACATGTTTTTATTGCAATGTAATACATTAATTTTTATACACAGCTGTAATAGTACACAGATTTAAATATTTTTATGAAATTTCGTATATAGGTTCCTATCCAGACTGGGACGGTTGAAAATGGGCGAAATCGGACCACGACCACGCCCACTTTTATATATGGGTATTACAAAGGGGCCCAATAAAAACATTTTGAGCGATATCTTCGCCAATTATAAAGATAATTCAATGAAATTTTGTGGCACAAGTACCACGATAGATAGAAAACCATAAACAGAAATATTTTGGAAAATGGGCGTGGCACCGCCTCTTATTATACAAAGGACTCTACGAGATTTCGGAGCCCATAACTCGACAAATAATTGAGATATTTTGACGAAAATTGGTGGACTTATTTCTACCACTTGCGGTAGTATATGTGCAAAATTTTAGCGAAATCAGTTTATAACCACGCCTACTTTTTAATCAAAATTTTTCTCGAATGCCCTTCAGAAATATGTAACGTGATATCTCTGTAACTAAAAGTCATGAAGGGATGAAATTTTATAATAACAAGAATATTTATACGTTTAGTCGGATTATTGATACGAATTTTCAAAATGGGCGTGGCTGCGCCCACTTTATGCGGCACGGCCTTTTTTAAATTGCACCGTGTTTCTAGCAAACGTAAAAAAAACTATGAAAGCTTATAATATTTGGCTCCACTCGAACTAAGGCTTCCTTTCTTGTTTTGTTTTTTAATTTTTGATAACTTTAGTCATAATTTGGTTGGGAAAATTGTAAAGATTGTAGCAAAAAAACGTAGCTTACCAATTGGCAACTTCATTAATTTGTTTAAAATAATACGTGCTTGATATTTACCTGACATTATTTGTTGAAATAAGTTAACTTTTGCTCCCTTTCATAAAAATTCGCCATTTAATTTATTTATCTAATAACATATAACTTCGCTTATATGAATGAACTGAAATCATACGCGGTAATGCTGCCAAATTTTAACAATACCCTTCATAAGCGATTATGCAATTTACTGTTATTATGCGTTTTTGTTGTTAGAATTGCAAAGTTTTGGTATGGATCGATAGAGCTGAGCGTCAGGAACTCAGGGTTGGAAAATCTCATTTTTGGCAAAAATGTCCCTTACTCGAAAATGAAAATACCTCTTACGCAAAAATGCACTTTAAACGACGATATACATATGTATACTAATTTGATTCGTTCATATTTTCGATAATGTTATCCATGTCTATTTAAACATTTGTGGTTGATAGTTGCAAAACTGACTCGAGGTGTTTGTCTGAGATCCGGTTTCTGTGTTTTGATTTTACAATTTTTAATTTTGAAAATACACTTTCACATTTATATGTAATAAAAACATTGACGAAAATTTTAAAATAAACGCTCGGAGGCAAAGATATTTAATTTTGTCACACTAATAATTAATTAATTATTTATTTATATATTTTGAAAAATTTAGAGGGCATTGAAAATTAATTAATAACTTCAGTAATTGTAGCCAAGGTCCATAAATCTCGTATTAAAGATGTTTTTTAAGCTTTCTAAAACCAATCCACTTTTCAATATTAATTAATTATTTATTTATAAATATTAATATTAATTTTATTAATTAAAAATGTATACATATATTCAAATGCATATTCGATAGCTTTGTTTGCATAACATAAATATATGTAAATACAAAGTTGGATTTTTAGTTAATTTCGATCATCAGTCTGGTTTGTGTCCTAATTTTTTTACTGGGTTATCGAGATGTCAATCAAGTTGTAAAAAAATACAAAAACAAACATATAGAAAAACAATTTTTTTTCTTTAAATTATGACATTGCTCGCCCGTAAGAAATGTTTGGGCATCATTGATATAGATATAGATATAGATATAGATATAGATATAGATATAGATATAGATATAGATATAGATATAGATATAGATATAGATATAGATATAGATATAGATATAGATATAGATATAGATATAGATATAGATATAGATATAGATATAGATATAGATATAGATATAGATATAGATATAGATATAGATATAGATATAGATATAGATATAGATATAGATATAGATATAGATATAGATATAGATATAGATATAGATATAGATATAGATATAGATATAGATATAGATATAGATATAGATATAGATATAGATATAGATATAGATATAGATATAGATATAGATATAGATATAGATATAGATATAGATATAGATATAGATAGGGATAGAGACAGAGATAGGGATAGGAGAAATTAGGGTTGTCGCGGTGAATATATGTATATCTCTTTTGTTCAGAGAATTGATAGCTTTATAGGAATAAGGGCCAGCTAGTTTATTTATAAAAAAAAAATTCGCATGCAGGTATGTAGATATTTTATGTTTCGAATCAATGAATACCCCAAAGTAAATATGTATGTATATTAGTATGTATGGAGTGAAACATCTTTTTTGGAAATTCAATTTGCCCCGCAAAGTTGAAAAAATAGCACGGCCTGGTACAAATGTTAAACTTCTAAAATTATAAAATCAAAAAACGAAGTATGAGGATTGATAAAGATGGCTAAGCTGAGTATTAAAGTGAATATTTTTTTTTTTGGAAACAGCAACAACAAAAGTTTTTAAAGGTCAAAGTTATTATTGTGCATTTTTTAAATTGCAATTACTTAAAAACTACTGAACCGATTTCGAATGTTTTTATACCATTCGATAGGTAATTTGATTCCGTTTAACTTGATATACATTTTATGTGGGCTCCATAATACCCCCCTACGGGGGTCAAACCCCTTTTACCCCCCTTACTTTTTATATACAAAATGTATACCAAATTAAAGGGAATTAAAATACCTGGAATGGTATAAAAATATTTGAAATCCGTTCAGTATTTTTTAAGTAATTGCAATTTAAAAAATGCATAATATAATCTTTGACCTTTAATAACTTTTGTTGTTGTTGTTTCCAAAAAAAAATTTCACTTTAATACTCAGCTTAGCCATCTTTATCAATCCTCATACTTCGTTTTTTGATTTTATAATTTTCAAAATTTCATATTTGTACCAGATCGTGCTTATTGCTTTCAACTTTGCGGGGCTGGGGGCAGTTCAAAACGTCATCCTATCGCCATAAAATTTTGTGGGGTTCATTGACTCGTATAGAGGCAAATTTTCATTGCTGGTACGTTCAAAAAAAGAACAAAAAAAATCACCATATGATTTCACTCCACCTTAATGTATATCTTTATATCTAATTCAATAAAATGTACACAAAAAATTTGGTTGTATGTTAAAATAGTAGATATAAAATAAATGCTTTTAAACTAAAAATGAAACATTTAGTATCTACCTTAATTATTTGCCCCAAGTAGATATACATAACTTCATATACATATGTATGCACTCAGAAAAAAAATCAACATTCAATCAACATCAAAGCAACAATTTTTTCAAATTACACGATGTTTGGAACATGATTTTGGCTTTGTAACTGTCATCTGAACATTTGGTAAATTCAACCAAATTTTATTGTCGATACAACATGAAGAAATTTTAAAATATACAAGATGATTCAAATATAAAATTTTATTCCTAAATGTCATTTGGAATTTGGTTTATTTAACATGATGATGGTGTCAATATAAACTAAAAAAATGTTAGAAAAATGACGTCCCAATTTTAGTGTTAATACAACATGAAAACAAATGTGAAAACAACAAGAACCACAATTAACAATAAAATTTGGTTGATATAACACGAAACAATGTTCAAACATAAACGTCATTTGTAATTTTGGTTTATTCAACACGATCATAGTGTCAATGTAATCTAAAAAAAGTGTTAAAAAAGAACGTCAAAACTATTTTGAAACATACATAATTTTTTTGATCATTTGTTGATCATGTGTTAATACAACAGGAAAACAAATGTGAAAACAACAAGAACCACAATTAACAATAAAATTTGGTTGATATAACACGAAACAATGTTCAAACATAAACGTCATTTGTAATTTTGGTTTATTCAACACGATCATAGTGTCAATGTAATCTAAAAAAAAGTGTTAAAAAAGAACGTCAAAACTATTTTGAAACATACATAATTTTTTTGATCATTTGAAGTCTGATTTTCGTGCAAAACAAAAATTATAATTTAAAAAAAAAAGGAAAATTTTGTGCCGTGGCAGTGATGCGAGTTTAGCATCATTGTCAGTTCGCGATAGTGGGTTTTCGATTTATATTTTCAGTTTGCAGGTGAGTTAAAAGGCAGATGCTACATTATCAATATATATTGATGAAATCCGTGGATCGCGATTCATATTGACAGTGTAGCATCGAGTATTGACGGATCGCGATCCTGGATCGCGAATTTTTAGAAATTTTGCGATCCGCGATCCGGATTTGCCAAAGAGGATTACATTTTTGTTTCTAAAAGTATTTAATGTTCAATATTTTATTTTTCCTCTTCATAGGTTGCAATATCACGAGGAGGTTTTTTAGCGAATGGGGGTTTGCGTGCAGCATGCGATTGTTGCATTAGCAACCAAACATTACTCGGTGCAAGTGATAGTACTATCGCCCATGTATAAACTATCGCCGGTACATTCGTGTTCGTATGAGAAGGACGCCTTCAATTTGGTCAGTTGTGCGGGTGATGTACGAATGTGCTTAATTGAAGTGATGAATATATATTTTATGTTTTATATGTTTTTTTATTTAAAAAAAATAAATTGTACAATCAACAAGACTTTCTAGTTAATTTAACAATAAATTTAATGTAAAATCAAAAAGATGTTATTGTTAATTCAACAGGACCATTTCGTGTTAATTTAACCAGCTTTTATTGTAACATTAACTAGTTAAAATTGTAAAATCAACAGGAAGACTCAATACTTTTTAGTGTTAATTCTACAGTTGTCATCCTGTTAAACTAACACTTGACAGTAGTGTTAAATTTACACGATTACATGATGGCATACATTAAGCATCGTGTTGAAAAAAATTAACCACAAAATTTGTTGATTTTTGGTTGATTTCACACTATTTTTTTCCTTGGTGTGTGTATCCGTTCGCAGTAGGTATACCTATTAGGTATTACTATCTAGGTACTATTTAATACAAAATAAAAATTAAGCAAATGCATACATACATACATCCATACATGCATGCATATGAATATACAAATATACATACATATAAATATCAAAATAATTTCATTTTCGCTCCTTTTCAAACTTTATCATACATTTTTAATTCACTTCTCGATTAATATAATAAGTAATAAAATAATTTCATGAATTGGTGGGAAATATCAGAAATCCCGAATTTTTTTATTATTTATGGCGGATTTGATCTGATTTTTGGTATCAGCTGATTTTGCGAGCAGCTGTTCCCCCTGATTCGTCAGTGTTTGAAAGTGAAAAGACAGTTCAGGACCGCGTGAGAGCAGATAAATTTGAAAGTCTCGTATCTAGTTATCTTTGAATTCACAGTAGACCGAAAAGACCGAAACTTGCGGACAGCGATAATTTCAAGAACGAGAACGTCTCTGCATGCATGTTGCTAGTTATCGGAAATGTTTGGTGTTGAAGTCGGACATGCATGTGTTCGACAATGTTTAATGTTAGTGCATACGTGTTCGAACAGTGAACGGTAGTGTTCACGCAGGGCTCTAGTAGTATATACTAGACATATACGCCGACAGTGATTCCGGCGGCGGCGGCGCCATTCCAAAAAAATTTCGGCGGCGGCGGGGACAAAATTTTGCAATTCTCCATTTATTTCATTTTAAGACCAAATAATAATTACCATATATTGATGCTTGCACGGAGAGGGCATGCTTCAATGACTCTGGGGTAGTTTTTGTATAATAATTTAATTTTTATAAATAAAAATAATGAAATGTATAATTTAAGTTGGAAATAATAATAGGGACAAACTTTAAATTCGATTGTTTTTTTTTCAAATAAACTACAATATTACTGCTGCAGCTAGATTTAAACTAAAGTTTAGTTGAAGCTCCTTTATTTTTTATAACTTCCTTACTTCTTCGTGGCATAGGGTTGACCAAATCAGCGCAATTTGCAACTGGTATTAAGTACCAAGATTCTTTAATTTTTTTTCCATAACTCTTGCTTATTTTTCCATTTTTGATCCCCCATCGTCTTCTTTAATAATCCCTATAGGGCTGAGGTTCGACGACTGTGAGGGCTACTCAAAACAGCAACTTTCTTACGTTCAAACCATGAGTTTTCGATTCTGGAGGCATGTTGGGGATCATTTTCATGCATAAATCGCCATCTAATGATATCAAGGAGGGTTTAAATTATTCAATTTTGAGTAGAACAATTAGCAACAGACCTCGAGAAGTAGGACTAAATTGAAGAGATCCCAGAAAAGTTCCGTATCTGAGAAAAAATTATGTAAGCCATGGCTGTTCCTTACTTTACTAGCCTCAGTCCCAAAGAATTTAAGCTACTGGAAAATTTTCAACGAAATTCACAGAGAACGTTCAGGGGGTAATATCTAATAAAAATAAATATAATGTTTCACTAATCCACTTATAATGGTATTTGTCTACACCTTTTCCCGTTTAAGTTCAGAAAGTTACAATTGAAAATTTGGCAGTAGCTTATGGCGTTTTATTTTCTCGAAATAATGTTGCCCTGTTTGATTTTCTTAGCCATTTTGTAAGTTTGTCTGGTCCTTTCACCAAATATTGACCTCTAACTAAGTAAGAGGGCACCCTTATCTACAAATTCAGCCATTTTATAGAAAGTCAAGATACGTAATTCGATAATTGGGATATAGGAGGGCAACATTTTTTCGTAGAAAAGAAAACGCCATTAAATTCTTTAGGACTGAGGCTAGTAAAGTAGGGAACAGCCAAAGTTTTTGTTAATAACTTTTAACGGGCAAAAAATAAAACATTTCCGCATTCAGGTTCGTGTTCCTGAGGTCAAAACACGTCGATTGGTTCCTTTTTGTTTTTTTTTTAATTTTGAAGAACTTTCGCAGTTAGCAAAACTAGAAAAATATGTACACATCTCGCTCCATAGCCATGGGTAATGGCGCAATTTTTTTGGCGCTGATACAATAACACCAGCGCCAACCGTGGCGCCGCGCACGGTTCTGCCGCAATAACACCTTTAGCGCAATTGCCATGGAATAATCAATAAATAACACTTGTTCGCTTCTTACTGTCTACTATACCCGTTTTATTTCTTTTGGCGCAATTCTGCTTACATACACGCTGGCAGAATAATTGTGCCACAATTAAATTTAATTTTAAAAATAATTTGCATATATTTGTGAAAATATGCTGGCATCTCGTTTTGCGGCATCTTCAGTATGAAATACGAGGGTCGGCTCCACCCTATTAAAAAGAAAGATTCCGGGTCCGGGCGCATTATATCGAAATTTCCCCTTACCATTTACCATGCGTAACAAAAATATACTATATGCTAAAAAATATTTTATTTTATTTATTTTGTATTATATTTTTCTCTCCTATTCACAGATAA
This sequence comes from Urophora cardui, assembly GCA_960531455.1. Lineage (NCBI taxonomy): Eukaryota > Metazoa > Arthropoda > Insecta > Diptera > Tephritidae > Urophora > Urophora cardui. The sequence goes on from OY482671.1 coordinate 56,216,500, forward strand.
TGTAGATTTTGTCTTCTTTATTTGTGAAAGTAAAATATCAATACCCTTTCGTATTAGCGATGGTTCGGTATTGGCGTTAGCATACATAATTGTGACGGTGTCATATACGCTGTGCTGTTATTGGCTTTGTGGTGGTGCCATTTTACACTAGCGCTATATTGGTGCTGGTGTTAGCGCACGAATTTGAGTCAGTGTTATATTGCAATAGCGCATCATTGATTTGGCGCTACATTGAGTTGGCGCTACATTGAGTTGGCGCTATACTGAGTTGGCGCTATATTGAGTTGGCGCTACATTGAGTTGGCGCTATATTGAGTTGGCGCATTTTCCAAATCGGAGTTAGCGCAATAACACCAGGGTTGGCGCCAGCGCAATTGCGCGGCGCAGCGCAGTGTTACCCATGCCTATCGCTCCATAGGGGTATGGCGCGCCAGCGCACGCCGCCGCGCCGATACGCCGATTTCACGGATTATGGCGGCGGCGTCAATCGGCGGCGTATATGTCTAGTATATACCAAGGCTGCTCAACGAAATGAACAAAATAATTTTGTTTCAAAAAATATCAATAAAAAATATCCAAAAATTATTTTGTTTTGCTAATTATCAGAAACAAAATTTTTTCGTTTCAAAAATTATCAATAAAAAATATCCAAAAATTATTTTGTTTTGCTAATTATCAGAAACAAAATTTTTTCGTTTCAAAAATTATCAATAAACCTCTAATCAAAATAATTTTGTTTCGTTAATATCAAAAAAATTAACAATTGTATTTGTTTTTATTCATGTACGTATGTAAATACATACAAACATATGTAAAATTTTTTTTCTTCATAGAAAACGAAATTATTGAAAATTCAATTTTTTCGTTTAAATTTTAAACCAGCGTTGCGTGATTCGAATCAATTTTGATTTCAAATCTACTTTCAAATAAAGAATCAACTCGATTCGTGATTCAAACTATTTTCAAATCAAAGATAATTTTTATTTGTGATTCATTTCTCAAAAGAATCAAAAACACCCTTTAGTTTGAACCACGAATCAAAGGGTATTTCTGATTCTTTTGTGAAACGAATCACAAATAAAATTTATCTTTGATTTGAAAATAGTTTGAATCACGAATCAAAGGGTATTTCTGATTCTTTTTTGAAACGAATCACAAATAGAAATTATCTTTGATTTGTAAATATTTTAAATCAAGAATCAGAAAATATTTTTGATAAGTGGTTCAGTCAAATCAAAATCACGCAACCCTGTTTTAAACTATATCTTTTTGAAATAATTGTTTTGATAATTATCAAAACAAAAAAATTTTTGATAATTTTTTTGATAACAGTTGAAACGAAATGGATTTTGTTATGCTTTTTACATTTATAAAATCGAATATTCCAACAGAAACAAAATTTTTTTTTTGTTTATTGCTAAAAATAACGTTATTTTGCAGCCTTGGTATATATATATATACATATAAAGGTACATATGCATATATGTACATATATACACAGTCTAATAACACAGGCCGACAAGAAATTTGACCATAAACCAGACCATACTTTCCTAAAGGTTTTCGATGCGTTGAATTCAAATCTGGACGCAGAATTGCTCTATCACGTCAGGATTTTGAGATATCCTAACCTAAATGTGCAAAAAACACCAATTTTGCCTATTTTTGAGGTTATATATAAACGGCAGATTATTTTTTTTTTTAAAAGCACACAGTTTATATGAATTAACGTAGGTATGATGCAGTAGAACACATACCTCCTACGATAAGTCTGCAAATTTCAATTGCTCTATCTTAGCGAAAAAAAAAGATATTTGAGCAAACTCAACGCCATTCGTAAGAGAAAGACTTCTTCTTTAAGATGCTATGTGTGCTTTTTTTTTTTAAATAATCTGCCGTTTATATATAACCTCAAAAATAAGAAAAAACGGTGTTTTTGCACATTTAGGTTAGGATATCTCAAAATCCTGACGTGATAGAGTAATTCTGCGTCCAGATTTGAATTTAGCGCATCGAAAACCTTTAGGAAAGTATGGTCTGGTTTGTGGTCAGAAAAATCGGCCTCATTTTGTCGGCCTGTGTAATTAAAATTAAAGTATTTCACTCCAAAATTAAGGTTACTAAACTTTAAAAGTTTAACACATGTACACACAAACAAATATGTAAATTTTACATTGTAAAATATAAGCATATGTATGAAAAAATGTACATTGTACACTCAACTGCACACGCATTGAACTATAGGCAGCCGGCCAGTAAGCGAAGGTCGCACAAAGAGGAATACGGTAAAATGCAAGTGCACAGCGACATACATACATACGTTAATATTAGAAATCAGATAAGTTAAGAATACATTATATATATATTAGAATTAGCAACAGATGTAAAAACTACGGGAAATCAGTGCAGCGATAACTGTCCGCCGCTGTCGATATTTTTGTATAAAAGGGCGACAGTATCCTGTTGAGAAATCAGTAGGAGTTAGGCAAGCACTAGGTATACTTGTCGGTGGCAATATCACATCGAAAAAGGAGTACACCTGGGGGTCTTAACACCCCATCTGTACTTAGAGTTATATTATTATTATTTGGTAGCTTACGTTATACATTTAATGAATGAGTATAATGTAGATTAATCGCTTTCATCCCGAACGGATACAAATCAAGATTGATTACATGTAGAAATTTTACAAAAATATTCAGTGTATGTATTAAAAAAAAAACAATAGGTAAAACTAATTGAACACGCTTTCTTTTAATAACAATGATGAATAAAAATTTTGACAAAATTTTACCAAAAATGTACATTGAAAAATCAATCACGATTATACACTCAAAACTGACTATTTAAAAAAAATTAATTTTAAAACTTATTGTATAATCTTTATTTAAATAGGCATGAACATTTATAATTTTTAAAGATTGTTATAAAAAATAGCCTTGGTTAACGACTTTGAAAAATTCCTGACATAATATATAAAACAATTTATAATTTTTAGACGTTTTCAGCAAAAATAGCCTTGGCTTCGAAAACTCGACAATATTAAAGTTAGCGTACTCTTTATATAAAACCGTTAAAAAAAATAAAAACTTGCTACGTTGTTTTTCATGGCAAGCTCTCAAAATTTGTATTCTGTAAAAATCACGAGTTGTGTTATACGAGTATGTACACTTTTGCTTATAACTTTTGATTGGATTGTCCGATTGATACCAAAATTTGACAGCATCTAAATGAAAACACGAAAACGTACTACGTCCACTTAGTACAGTATTGTTGGGAAGCGTCGATATGATATATGAAACTTGTATGTACACCTTTTACTGCCGGCCTTTAAAATTAAAACCATTTCTTAGCCATTAGGGAAACGATATGCATTTTTACAAATTACCTATTAAGAAATCCGCGGTGCTGCGCTTGATTCTGATGTGGGACTTAAAATCTTTCCATTAATTGTATCGAGAGCTTCAACAAGGTATGTGCATTTTGGATGCACGCCCTCCTTGCTACCAGAATTTTCATCTGTGCAGGGATTGTGTAAGACTTCGTTTATATCTTGCAATACGTTTTCGGAATTCTGAAAGCAATTATGATTTTATTGAGTTAATTAATTAAATTACATAAAATTGTTTTATTTACAAAAGCTTTTCTTACCGCTTGCATTTTTCACTTTTTCAGTAAACAATTAAAATAAATATGTATCTGTATAGTTCGCCAACTTATTATAATAATTTGACATTTGTGGATCAGTGCTGCCAAGTGTTTTCGTGGACTATACACAATTGCGGATGAGCATTTTTAGTCGCAAACGCAGATGTATATGCGCTTAAATAAAAACAGGGCTATTGTTATTTGAAACAGTGGCGACAAATAACGTAATTATATGTTTTAGGTCAAGATCTTATAAAGATTGTCATATTCTTCAGGAATGATACCAAAAAAAAAATATAAAAAAATCATCGAATTTAAAAAAAAAAAAAGGTTCGAATTCAATGTTCGGCTACCCCTTAAAATTAATGAAGTGAGAAATCAATGATTATGACTGAGTATTGCTAACAAAAAATATTTTGTATAATTTCAGTCCCGAAACTGTAGATGCAAATTCAAAAAAGGCTATTGTCTTTGATAAGGGCATCGGAAATTTGTTGGGAAGTATAAAAAATAGATTTAAATTTCTTAACCAGAACCTGAATTCGGATGTAAATGCAAATGGGTTAAGTGGAATTTCTCAAAGTGGTGATGACTTCATTTATTTGGCAGCACCTAATGGAGGTTATAATTACGATGCTCCTATGTAAGTATATTCCTGGTGGCCCCTAGAGCGTATTTAAAAATTTTATTTTTCTAGAAACCAGCTAAATACATCAGACTTATCACCGTCTCGCACATATTTGCCGCCAAATGAATAATTGTACAATATTTTTGAAATATTTATGAAAATTGTTAATAATATAATTAATGAATTCCAAAGTTTTAATTGTACCTTAAAGATTTCTCACTCCGGTTCTTTTAAATCTACTTTAGCTTGTGGGTTTGAAGTGATAGTGATAGTTTTCGCGGAGCAGCGAATAATATCTGTCGCGAAAGGAGAGATATTTCTAAAAGAGGTAAAATAAAGATTGTTTTCCGCATGAATGGGTGGGTGACGAACGTAAATATGTATGTATTTATACTAAATGGTACGTCGCACTATGACGCCTCTGCCGAAAAAGCGTGGCAAAAACCAAAAATTTTATGAAAATGTTCCATAAATCGGATATATGTATCTAATAGAGAATTTTCCAACAAACACGAATATGTAACCTTTGTTAAATAGAAAATTTTAGTTTGGAAAGTAGAACCGCTCAAAGTTGACAAATTTTCAACATAGAAAAAAATCTTCTTTTGGTTCTTATTTTTGCATTTAAAATTATTTTGCCTGTAGGTTGCTACTTCTTTGTATTGTGATGAAAGGTAATTCAATTATAAGTTTAAGCAAAAAATAAAATTTTTTGTTCTCTTGTAAAAGTTTTCGGATATACCCGTTTTTAGAAAGGCCTATTTTTAGGCCCTTTTTTTTTAAACTTTAAAAAATGGTCAGAAAGGTATTCGTGAAATTAACAGTAGTTATGTGTATCTTTGTCAATTATAAAGATAATTCATTGAAATTTTGTACCATGAGTCCAACTGTAGACATAAAACTAAAAACAGAAAAATTTTGGAAAAACCAGGAATACACGAGGTTTCGGAGCCCAAATTTAGTGTTTACACTTTTATCACTTGTGCTAATATACGTTCAAAAATTTAGCGAAATCGGTTTATAACCACGCCTACTTTTTTACAAAACCATTTATAAACCGACCTTGTGAAATTTGTGACGTGACAACTTTGTAACTAATATAATATAATACAATGGCGCTATTATAACTCTGACGAGTTTTATGGCCGAGCTTCTCTCCCAATTCGAGGTGTGCTCCTTTTTGTTTTTCCTACTAATTGGGTGGACCTACAGTTTTATGCCGGCTCCGAACGGCGAATGCATTTTTTGTGAGAAGCTTTTTCATGGCAGAAATACTCTCGGAGGGTATGCCGCCCACTGCCGAGAGGTGACCGCTGCTCTTAAAAAACCCAATAATTGGATTTTTACTAATTAGAAAAATTTGTTTGGCTCGGACCGTGGTTTGAACCCGAGACCTCTGGCATAGCAGGCGAGCACTCTACCCACTGCACCACAGCGGCCACAACTTTGTAACTAAAATCCATTTATGTAGGAATAAAATTTTACTGTAACAATAATATTTATACGCTGTCGGATAATTGATAAAAATTTTTAAAATGGGCGTGGCTACGCATCCCTGTGCCAAAATAGTTTGACTAACGCTCAAATCAAACTTTATAAATCAAATTTCATTATTTTTTCATTAAGTTTTTACTTATAAATTCTGGTTTTTGCATTTTTATAAAAAAAAATGTAATTTTTGACGAATTATTTTGAGGCACCTTGTTATTGTGGGCCTATATACTTTCTACCACAAAAAGTTCAAATAATTAGCTTTCAAATGGTTTTTGGTTTAAATCTTATACTTTTTCTCATTTAAACTTTTAAAGTTTAAATTTTAAACTTTCATTGTTCGTAAGATTTTATTTCAACGAAAAAATTTTAATTTTTGGTTTGAAATTCCAACTTCATTTTTCGAGAAATGAAAAAGGCTCACTTATAGTTATTAGACAATTTGAATGCACGACTGTGTGGCGTTGTTTGAATGGAGAAACAAACAAACGCAAAATATTTATAGAAACAGATAAAATGAAGAAGGAAGAAAAGGAGAAAAAGAGGATAGGAAAAAGATGCAATATGGAAAAGGATTAAGGGGATGTTGGGGGGAGAACAATATGGAAGAAAAGGAGAAAAAGAGGGTAGAAAAGAGGAGAAAATAGGGAAAAGCATGATGATGATTTGGGAGCAGACATTTTTTTAAATTTAAATTTTAAGCTTTTGAAAGTCTTAAATAAATCTTAAGTTGGAATAAAATCTAAACCTTAAAAGTTTAAATTTTAATAATTTTTCGGTCGTGTCCTATATATAGACCAAAAAAGTTTAAAATTTATAGCAAAATTTATTTCAGTGCAGGTAATAAAATAGTCCATGTTTATTATATTAGTGACTCTTTTGTTTTATAATTTAGGTTTCATTCACTACATACATATGTAGTTGCAAAGGTTTTTTTTTGTATTCAGATTAAATATTTATGTAGCTTTGTAAATGGGAAAGATACATACATTGTCGTATTTATGTACATAGGTGGTGTCGTAAAGGTTAGTGATGTGTCAACTCGATGGCCGATCCTCGGAAAGAAAGCTTCTCATCGCCTGTGGCTTGTATTTTTTGTTTGTTTTTTTTTTATTTAAAAATTAAAAAAGTATTTAAAAATGAATAAAAAAATATATATTTTATTAATGTATACTGGGCACACCACATAACATCCAAAATATGTACCTACATGCAAAAAAAGTTCATGTAGGTACCTTTGGACGCACGTGCATAAAATCAAATTTGTCAAATGCTATTCACAAATTTCCAAATCGCAAATTTATTTTCTTTTCTTTCTTATCCCTATTTTTATCGGGATTGTACAGAATTAATTTGGTCAGAAATGTCTGAATCGTTGGAGAAATTGCCTTTTTCAGAGGTATTTCGCAATTCTTGTTTAAATTAACCTTTTAAAAATTTGAGTATATAAAAACAAGAACAAGGAAAATTCTATTAAAAATATAAATATAACCAAAAAGTACTACATACATATATTCTTATTTATTTTGGGTAAGTGAAATTGATGATCAATTTGCCACCAATACCATACGATACTCATTCGCACGTATTAATGCAAAAATATACATACATACGTTATACATGTTATTTAGAACTTCAATTGAAATCTCCTGCACTTTATGTGATGACATACATATTGTTAATTTGAAGGTACATATGCATATATGTACATATATACACAGTCTAATAACACAGGCCGACAAGAAATTTGACCATAAACCAGACCATACTTTCCTAAAGGTTTTCGATGCGTTGAATTCAAATCTGGACGCAGAATTGCTCTATCACGTCAGGATTTTGAGATATCCTAACCTAAATGTGCAAAAAACACCATTTTTGCCTATTTTTGAGGTTATATATAAACGGCAGATTATTTTTTTTTTTAAAAGCACACATAGTATCTTAAAGAAGAAGTCTTTCTCTTACGAATGGCGTTGAGTTTCCTCAAATATCTTTTTTTTTCGCTAAGATAGAGCAATTTAAAGTTTATATGAATTAACGTAGGTATGATGCAGTAGAACACATACCTCCTACGATAAGTCTGCAAATTTCAATTGCTCTATCTTAGCGAAAAAAAAGATATTTGAGCAAACTCAACGCCATTCGTAAGAGAAAGACTTCTTCTTTAAGATGATATGTGTGCTTTTTTTAAATAATCTGCCGTTTATATATAACCTCAAAAATAAGAAAAAAACGGTGTTTTTGCACATTTAGGTTAGGATATCTCAAAATCCTGACGTGATAGAGTAATTCTGCGTCCAGATTTGAATTTAGCGCATCGAATACCTTTAGGAAAGTATGGTCTGGTTTGTGGTCAGAAAATCGGCCTCATTTTGTCGGCCTGTGTAATTAAAATTAAAGTCTTTCACTCCAAAATTAAGGTTACTAAACTTTAAAAATTTAACATATGTACACACAAACAAATATGTAAATTTTACATTGTAAAATATAAGCATATGTATGAAAAAATGTACATTGTACACTCAACTGCACACGCATTGAACTATAGGCAGCCGGCCAGTAAGCGAAGGTCGCACAAAGAGGAATACGGTAAAATGCAAGTGCACAGCGACATACATACATACGTTAATATTAGAAATCAGATAAGTTAAGAATACATTATATATATATTAGAATTAGCAACAGATGTAAAAACTACGGGAAATCAGTGCAGCGATAACTGTCCGCCGCTGTCGATATTTTTGTATAAAAGGGCGACAGTATCCTGTGAGAAATCAGTAGGAGTTAGGCAAGCACTAGGTATACTTGTCGGTGGCAATATCACATCGAAAAAGGAGTACACCTGGGGGTCTTAACACCCCATCTGTACTTAGAGTTATATTATTATTATTTGGTAGCTTACGTTATACATTTAATGAATGAGTATAATGTAGATTAATCGCTTTCATCCCGAACGGATACAAATCAAGATTGATTACATGTAGAAATTTTACAAAAATATTCAGTGTATGTATTAAAAAAAAAACAATAGGTAAAACTAATTGAACACGCTTTCTTTTAATAACAATGATGAATAAAAATTTTGACAAAATTTTACCAAAAATGTACATTGAAAAATCAATCACGATTATACACTCAAAACTGACTATTTAAAAAAAATTAATTTTAAAACTTATTGTATAATCTTTATTTAAATAGGCATGAACATTTATAATTTTTAAAGATTGTTATAAAAAATAGCCTTGGTTAACGACTTTGAAAAATTCCTGACATAATATATAAAACAATTTATAATTTTTAGACGTTTTCAGCAAAAATAGCCTTGGCTTCGAAAACTCGACAATATTAAAGTTAGCGTACTCTTTATATAAAACCGTTAAAAAAAATAAAAACTTGCTACGTTGTTTTTCATGGCAAGCTCTCAAAATTTGTATTCTGTAAAAATCACGAGTTGTGTTATACGAGTATGTACACTTTTGCTTATAACTTTTGATTGGATTGTCCGATTGATACCAAAATTTGACAGCATCTAAATGAAAACACGAAAACGTACTACGTCCACTTAGTACAGTATTGTTGGGAAGCGTCGATATGATATATGAAACTTGTATGTACACCTTTTACTGCCGGCCTTTAAAATTAAAACCATTTCTTAGCCATTAGGGAAACGATATGCATTTTTACAAATTACCTATTAAGAAATCCGCGGTGCTGCGCTTGATTCTGATGTGGGACTTAAAATCTTTCCATTAATTGTATCGAGAGCTTCAACAAGGTATGTGCATTTTGGATGCACGCCCTCCTTGCTACCAGAATTTTCATCTGTGCAGGGATTGTGTAAGACTTCGTTTATATCTTGCAATACGTTTTCGGAATTCTGAAAGCAATTATGATTTTATTGAGTTAATTAATTAAATTACATAAAATTGTTTTATTTACAAAAGCTTTTCTTACCGCTTGCATTTTTCACTTTTTCAGTAAACAATTAAAATAAATATGTATCTGTATAGTTCGCCAACTTATTATAATAATTTGACATTTGTGGATCAGTGCTGCCAAGTGTTTTCGTGGACTATACACAATTGCGGATGAGCATTTTTAGTCGCAAACGCAGATGTATATGCGCTTAAATAAAAACAGGGCTATTGTTATTTGAAACAGTGGCGACAAATAACGTAATTATATGTTTTAGGTCAAGATCTTATAAAGATTGTCATATTCTTCAGGAATGATACCAAAAAAAAAATATAAAAAAATCATCGAATTTAAAAAAAAAAAAAGGTTCGAATTCAATGTTCGGCTACCCCTTAAAATTAATGAAGTGAGAAATCAATGATTATGACTGAGTATTGCTAACAAAAAATATTTTGTATAATTTCAGTCCCGAAACTGTAGATGCAAATTCAAAAAAGGCTATTGTCTTTGATAAGGGCATCGGAAATTTGTTGGGAAGTATAAAAAATAGATTTAAATTTCTTAACCAGAACCTGAATTCGGATGTAAATGCAAATGGGTTAAGTGGAATTTCTCAAAGTGGTGATGACTTCATTTATTTGGCAGCACCTAATGGAGGTTATAATTACGATGCTCCTATGTAAGTATATTCCTGGTGGCCCCTAGAGCGTATTTAAAAATTTTATTTTTCTAGAAACCAGCTAAATACATCAGACTTATCACCGTCTCGCACATATTTGCCGCCAAATGAATAATTGTACAATATTTTTGAAATATTTATGAAAATTGTTAATAATATAATTAATGAATTCCAAAGTTTTAATTGTACCTTAAAGATTTCTCACTCCGGTTCTTTTAAATCTACTTTAGCTTGTGGGTTTGAAGTGATAGTGATAGTTTTCGCGGAGCAGCGAATAATATCTGTCGCGAAAGGAGAGATATTTCTAAAAGAGGTAAAATAAAGATTGTTTTCCGCATGAATGGGTGGGTGACGAACGTAAATATGTATGTATTTATACTAAATGGTACGTCGCACTATGACGCCTCTGCCGAAAAAGCGTGGCAAAAACCAAAAATTTTATGAAAATGTTCCATAAATCGGATATATGTATCTAATAGAGAATTTTCCAACAAACACGAATATGTAACCTTTGTTAAATAGAAAATTTTAGTTTGGAAAGTAGAACCGCTCAAAGTTGACAAATTTTCAACATAGAAAAAAATCTTCTTTTGGTTCTTATTTTTGCATTTAAAATTATTTTGCCTGTAGGTTGCTACTTCTTTGTATTGTGATGAAAGGTAATTCAATTATAAGTTTAAGCAAAAAATAAAATTTTTTGTTCTCTTGTAAAAGTTTTCGGATATACCCGTTTTTAGAAAGGCCTATTTTTAGGCCCTTTTTTTTTAAACTTTAAAAAATGGTCAGAAAGGTGTTCGTGAAATTAACAGTAGTTATGTGTATCTTTGTCAATTATAAAGATAATTCATTGAAATTTTGTACCATGAGTCCAACTGTAGACATAAAACTAAAAACAGAAAAATTTTGGAAAAACCAGGAATACACGAGGTTTCGGAGCCCAAATTTAGTGTTTACACTTTTATCACTTGTGCTAATATACGTTCAAAAATTTAGCGAAATCGGTTTATAACCACGCCTACTTTTTTACAAAACCATTTATAAACCGACCTTGTGAAATTTGTGACGTGACAACTTTGTAACTAAAATCCATTTATGTAGGAATAAAATTTTACTGTAACAATAATATTTATACGCTGTCGGATAATTGATAAAAATTTTTAAAATGGGCGTGGCTACGCATCCCTGTGCCAAAATAGTTTGACTAACGCTCAAATCAAACTTTATAAATCAAATTTCATTATTTTTTCATTAAGTTTTTACTTATAAATTCTGGTTTTTGCATTTTTATAAAAAAAAATGTAATTTTTGACGAATTATTTTGAGGCACCTTGTTATTGTGGGCCTATATACTTTCTACCACAAAAAGTTCAAATAATTAGCTTTCAAATGGTTTTTGGTTTAAATCTTATACTTTTTCTCATTTAAACTTTTAAAGTTTAAATTTTAAACTTTCATTGTTCGTAAGATTTTATTTCAACGAAAAAATTTTAATTTTTGGTTTGAAATTCCAACTTCATTTTTCGAGAAATGAAAAAGGCTCACTTATAGTTATTAGACAATTTGAATGCACGACTGTGTGGCGTTGTTTGAATGGAGAAACAAACAAACGCAAAATATTTATAGAAACAGATAAAATGAAGAAGGAAGAAAAGGAGAAAAAGAGGATAGGAAAAAGATGCAATATGGAAAAGGATTAAGGGGATGTTGGGGGGAGAACAATATGGAAGAAAAGGAGAAAAAGAGGGTAGAAAAGAGGAGAAAATAGGGAAAAGCATGATGATGATTTGGGAGCAGACATTTTTTTAAATTTAAATTTTAAGCTTTTGAAAGTCTTAAATAAATCTTAAGTTGGAATAAAATCTAAACCTTAAAAGTTTAAATTTTAATAATTTTTCGGTCGTGTCCTATATATAGACCAAAAAAGTTTAAAATTTATAGCAAAATTTATTTCAGTGCAGGTAATAAAATAGAACATGTTTATTATATTAGTGACTCTTTTGTTTTATAATATAGGTTTCATTCACTACATACATATGTAGTTGCAAAGGTTTTTTTTTGTATTCAGATTAAATATTTATGTAGCTTTGTAAATGGGAAAGATACATACATTGTCGTATTTATGTACATAGGTGGTGTCGTAAAGGTTAGTGATGTGTCAACTCGATGGCCGATCCTCGGAAAGAAAGCTTCTCATCGCCTGTGGCTTGTATTTTTTGTTTGTTTTTTTTTTATTTAAAAATTAAAAAAGTATTTAAAAATGAATAAAAAAATATATATTTTATTAATGTATACTGGGCACACCACATAACATCCAAAATATGTACCTACATGCAAAAAAAGTTCATGTAGGTACCTTTGGACGCACGTGCATAAAATCAAATTTGTCAAATGCTATTCACAAATTTCCAAATCGCAAATTTATTTTCTTTTCTTTCTTATCCCTATTTTTATCGGGATTGTACAGAATTAATTTGGTCAGAAATGTCTGAATCGTTGGAGAAATTGCCTTTTTCAGAGGTATTTCGCAATTCTTGTTTAAATTAACCTTTTAAAAATTTGAGTATATAAAAACAAGAACAAGGAAAATTCTATTAAAAATATAAATATAACCAAAAAGTACTACATACATATATTCTTATTTATTTTGGGTAAGTGAAATTGATGATCAATTTGCCACCAATACCATACGATACTCATTCGCACGTATTAATGCAAAAATATACATACATACGTTATACATGTTATTTAGAACTTCAATTGAAATCTCCTGCACTTTATGTGATGACATACATATTGTTAATTTGAAGGTACATATGCATATATGTACATATATACACAGTCTAATAACACAGGCCGACAAGAAATTTGACCATAAACCAGACCATACTTTCCTAAAGGTTTTCGATGCGTTGAATTCAAATCTGGACGCAGAATTGCTCTATCACGTCAGGATTTTGAGATATCCTAACCTAAATGTGCAAAAAACACCATTTTTGCCTATTTTTGAGGTTATATATAAACGGCAGATTATTTTTTTTTTTAAAAGCACACATAGTATCTTAAAGAAGAAGTCTTTCTCTTACGAATGGCGTTGAGTTTCCTCAAATATCTTTTTTTTTCGCTAAGATAGAGCAATTTAAAGTTTATATGAATTAACGTAGGTATGATGCAGTAGAACACATACCTCCTACGATAAGTCTGCAAAATTCAATTGCTCTATCTTAGCGAAAAAAAAGATATTTGAGCAAACTCAACGCCATTCGTAAGAGAAAGACTTCTTCTTTAAGATGATATGTGTGCTTTTTTTAAATAATCTGCCGTTTATATATAACCTCAAAAATAAGAAAAAAACGGTGTTTTTGCACATTTAGGTTAGGATATCTCAAAATCCTGACGTGATAGAGTAATTCTGCGTCCAGATTTGAATTTAGCGCATCGAATACCTTTAGGAAAGTATGGTCTGGTTTGTGGTCAGAAAATCGGCCTCATTTTGTCGGCCTGTGTAATTAAAATTAAAGTCTTTCACTCCAAAATTAAGGTTACTAAACTTTAAAAGTTTAACATATGTACACACAAACAAATATGTAAATTTTACATTGTAAAATATAAGCATATGTATGAAAAAATGTACATTGTACACTCAACTGCACACGCATTGAACTATAGGCAGCCGGCCAGTAAGCGAAGGTCGCACAAAGAGGAATACGGTAAAATGCAAGTGCACAGCGACATACATACATACGTTAATATTAGAAATCAGATAAGTTAAGAATACATTATATATATATTAGAATTAGCAACAGATGTAAAAACTACGGGAAATCAGTGCAGCGATAACTGTCCGCCGCTGTCGATATTTTTGTATAAAAGGGCGACAGTATCCTGTGAGAAATCAGTAGGAGTTAGGCAAGCACTAGGTATACTTGTCGGTGGCAATATCACATCGAATAAAAATAGGTAAAAAAACTTTTTAAGTTAAACGGTTTTATGTTATACATACATTGCAATGTTTAAGATAAATGTACTAAAAACCAAAAAATAATAAAATAGATACAGTCGTGGGAATTATAAACATTTGCATAGACTAGACTAAAATAAAACCGTGGGGCACGTCAATTGTCTACAATCGTTGATTAAAATGTTTGTTTTGTAATGTTACACTATAATTAGGCAGTTGTTCAACCGACAACGATGGACGTGTGATAAGTAGGGCTAGAATGTGGAAAAAAGCTAGCAAGCTCGATTATAAGCGAGTTTTAGGGTTTCATAGTGGTGAGCGAGTAGTACTTTTATCATATGTTTTGTCGATTAAAGACAAACTACGAGCAGTGAAACGATTCCTCGTGTGAATGTCCAACGATAAACTAGTTGAAACATCTCTTTTATTAACATGGAGTGTATAACTATTGGAATTTCCATGAGCAAGAAAATAGTAAGTATTTTCCTCACCGTCTGCGGGCCAACTGCCTAACGACGAATTAAACGATTCTTCTATCGCACATTAAGTCGATAATTTGTAGACAATTGACGTGCCCCCCGGTTTTATTTTAGTCTAGTCTATGCAAATGTTTATAATTCCCACGACCGTATCTATTTTATTATTTTTTGGTTTTTAGTACATTTATCTTAAACATTGCAATGTATGTATAACATAAAACCGTTTAACTTAAAAAGTTTTTTTACCTATTTTTATTTTCTAGTTTTTAGTTTTTATTTCGCATTCTGTTTAATTCATTTAGTGCTTCATTATTGCAAGGTTTCTTGCCCGTTAGTTTATTGCAGTCCAACGCCTCTATAGCGACCCACGCGCCACCTATCGGAAGTTTTTTTTAGGAAAATATTTCCTTTCAAGGTAGTAATACATGTTCCGAATTTCAGCCAAATCGGACCATAAATGCGATTTTTGTAAATATAGCGACCCACGCGCCACCTAGCGGAATTTTTTTTTTTAAGAAAATATTTCTTTTCAAGGTAGTAATACATGTTCCGAATTTCAGCCAAATCGGACCATAAATGCGATTTTTGTAAATATAGCGACCCACGCGCCACCTAGCGGAATTTTTTTTTAAGAAAATATTTCTTTTCAAGGTAGTAATACATGTTCCGAATATCAGCCAAATCGGACCATAAATGCGATTTTTGTAAATATAGCGACCCACGCGCCACCTAGCGGAATTTTTTTTTTAAGAAAATATTTCTTTTCAAGGTAGTAATACATGTTCCGAATTTCAGCCAAATCGGACCATAAATGCTATTTTTGTAAATATAGCGACCCACGCGCCACTTAGCGGAATTTTTTTTTTAAGAAAATATTTCTTTTCAAGGTAGTAATACATGTTCCGAATTTCAGCCAAATATGACCATAAATGCGATTTTTGTAAATATAGCGACCCACGCGCCACCTATCGGAATTTTTTTTTCATAATATTGCATTGTCATCGGGGTTATACATGCGTGCAAAATTTCAGATTAATCGGTTGACAGGAAGAGGGTGAAATTTGAATTACTAAATTTGACCCAAGAATAAAGAATAAATAATAAAACAAACGGGGTGAGCTAAATAAAACCGTTTAAAAAGGAGTACACCTGGGGGTCTTAACACCCCATCTGTACTTAGAGTTATATTATTATTATTTGGTAGCTTACGTTATACATTTAATGAATGAGTATAATGTAGATTAATCGCTTTCATCCCGAACGGATACAAATCAAGATTGATTACATGTAGAAATTTTACAAAAATATTCAGTGTATGTATTAAAAAAAAAAACAATAGGTAAAACTAATTGAACACGCTTTCTTTTAATAACAATGATGAATAAAAATTTTGACAAAATTTTACCAAAAATGTACATTGAAAAATCAATCACGATTATACACTCAAAACTGACTATTTAAAAAAAATTAATTTTAAAACTTATTGTATAATCTTTATTTAAATAGGCATGAACATTTATAATTTTTAAAGATTGTTATAAAAAATAGCCTTGGTTAACGACTTTGAAAAATTCCTGACATAATATATAAAACAATTTATAATTTTTAGACGTTTTCAGCAAAAATAGCCTTGGCTTCGAAAACTCGACAATATTAAAGTTAGCGTACTCTTTATATAAAACCGTAAAAAAAAATAAAAACTTGCTACGTTGTTTTTCATGGCAAGCTCTCAAAATTTGTATTCTGTAAAAATCACGAGTTGTGTTATACGAGTATGTACACTTTTGCTAATAACTTTTGATTGGATTGTCCGATTGATACCAAAATTTGACAGCATCTAAATGAAAACACGAAAACGTACTACGTCCACTTAGTACAGTATTGTTTGGAAGCGTCGATATGATATATGAAACTTGTATGTACACCTTTTACTGCCGGCCTTTAAAATTAAAACCATTTCTTAGCCATTAGGGAAACGATATGCATTTTTACAAATTACCTATTAAGAAATCCGCGGTGCTGCGCTTGATTCTGATGTGGGACTTAAAATCTTTCCATTAATTGTATCGAGAGCTTCAACAAGGTATGTGCATTTTGGATGCACGCCCTCCTTGCTACCAGAATTTTCATCTGTGCAGGGATTGTGTAAGACTTCGTTTATATCTTGCAATACGTTTTCGGAATTCTGAAAGCAATTATGATTTTATTGAGTTAATTAATTAAATTACATAAAATTGTTTTATTTACAAAAGCTTTTCTTACCGCTTGCATTTTTCACTTTTTCAGTAAACAATTAAAATAAATATGTATCTGTATAGTTCGCCAACTTATTATAATAATTTGACATTTGTGGATCAGTGCTGCCAAGTGTTTTCGTGGACTATACACAATTTCGGATGAGCATTTTTAGTCGCAAAAGCAGATGTATATGCGCTTAAATAAAAACAGGGCTATTGTTATTTGAAACAGTGGCGACAAATAACGTAATTATATGTTTTAGGTCAAGATCTTATAAAGATTGTCATATTCTTCAGGAATGATACCAAAAAAAAATATAAAAAAATCATCGAATTTAAAAAAAAAAAGGTTCGAATTCAATGTTCGGCTACCCCTTAAAATTAATGAAGTGAGAAATCAATGATTATGACTGAGTATTGCTAACAAAAAATATTTTGTATAATTTCAGTCCCGAAACTGTAGATGCAAATTCAAAAAAGGCTATTGTCTTTGATAAGGGCATCGGAAATTTGTTGGGAAGTATAAAAAATAGATTTAAATTTCTTAACCAGAACCTGAATTCGGATGTAAATGCAAATGGGTTAAGTGGAATTTCTCAAAGTGGTGATGACTTCATTTATTTGGCAGCACCTAATGGAGGTTATAATTACGATGCTCCTATGTAAGTATATTCCTGGTGGCCCCTAGAGCGTATTTAAAAATTTTATTTTTCTAGAAACCAGCTAAATACATCAGACTTATCACCGTCTCGCACATATTTGCCGCCAAATGAATAATTGTACAATATTTTTGAAATATTTATGAAAATTGTTAATAATATAATTAATGAATTCCAAAGTTTTAATTGTACCTTAAAGATTTCTCACTCCGGTTCTTTTAAATCTACTTTAGCTTGTGGGTTTGAAGTGATAGTGATAGTTTTCGCGGAGCAGCGAATAATATCTGTCGCGAAAGGAGAGATATTTCTAAAAGAGGTAAAATAAAGATTGTTTTCCGCATGAATGGGTGGGTGACGAACGTAAATATGTATGTATTTATACTAAATGGTACGTCGCACTATGACGCCTCTGCCGAAAAAGCGTGGCAAAAACCAAAAATTTTATGAAAGTGTTCCATAAATCGGATATATGTATCTAATAGAGAATTTTCCAACAAACACGAATATATAACCTTTGTTAAATAGAAAATTTTAGTTTGGAAAGTAGAACCGCTCAAAGTTGACAAATTTTCAACATAGAAAAAAATCTTCTTTTGGTTCTTATTTTTGCATTTAAAATTATTTTGCCTGTAGGTTGCTACTTCTTTGTATTGTGATGAAAGGTAATTCAATTATAAGTTTAAGCAAAAAATAAAATTTTTTGTTCTCTTGTAAAAGTTTTCGGATATACCCGTTTTTAGAAAGGCCTATTTTTAGGCCCTTTTTTTTAAACTTTAAAAAATGGTCAGAAAGGTATTCGTGAAATTAACAGTAGTTATGTGTATCTTTGTCAATTATAAAGATAATTCATTGAAATTTTGTACCATGAGTCCAACTGTAGACATAAAACTAAAAACAGAAAAATTTTGGAAAAACCAGGAATACACGAGGTTTCGGAGCCCAAATTTAGTGTTTACACTTTTATCACTTGTGCTAATATACGTTCAAAAATTTAGCGAAATCGGTTTATAACCACGCCTACTTTTTTACAAAACCATTTATAAACCGACCTTGTGAAATTTGTGACGTGACAACTTTGTAACTAAAATCCATTTATGTAGGAATAAAATTTTACTGTAACAATAATATTTATACGCTGTCGGATAATTGATAAAAATTTTTAAAATGGGCGTGGCTACGCATCCCTGTGCCAAAATAGTTTGACTAACGCTCAAATCAAACTTTATAAATCAAATTTCATTATTTTTTCATTAAGTTTTTACTTATAAATTCTGGTTTTTGCATTTTTATAAAAAAAATGTAATTTTTGACGAATTATTTTGAGGCACCTTGTTATTGTGGGCCTATATACTTTCTACCACAAAAAGTTCAAATAATTAGCTTTCAAATGGTTTTTGGTTTAAATCTTATACTTTTTCTCATTTAAACTTTTAAAGTTTAAATTTTAAACTTTCATTGTTCGTAAGATTTTATTTCAACGAAAAAATTTTAATTTTTGGTTTGAAATTCCAACTTCATTTTTCGAGAAATGAAAAAGGCTCACTTATAGTTATTAGACAATTTGAATGCACGACTGTGTGGCATTGTTTGAATGGAGAAACAAACAAACGCAAAATATTTATAGAAACAGATAAAATGAAGAAGGAAGAAAAGGAGAAAAAGAGGATAGGAAAAAGATGCAATATGGAAAAGGATTAAGGGGATGTTGGGGGGAGAACAATATGGAAGAAAAGGAGAAAAAGAGGGTAGAAAAGAGGAGAAAATAGGGAAAAGCATGATGATGATTTGGGAGCAGACATTTTTTTAAATTTAAATTTTAAGCTTTTGAAAGTCTTAAATAAATCTTAAGTTGGAATAAAATCTAAACCTTAAAAGTTTAAATTTTAATAATTTTTCGGTCGTGTCCTATATATAGACCAAAAAAGTTTAAAATTTATAGCAAAATTTATTTCAGTGCAGGTAATAAAATAGTCCATGTTTATTATATTAGTGACTCTTTTGTTTTATAATTTAGGTTTCTTTAGCAAATACATACATATGTAGTTGCAAAGGTTTTTTTTTTTGTATTCAGATTAAATATTTATGTAGCTTTGTAAATGGGAAAGATACATACATACTCGTATTTATGTACATAGGTGGTGTCGTAAAGGTTAGTGATGTGTCAACTCGATGGCCGATCCTCGGAAAGAAAGCCTCTCATCGCCTGTGGCTTGTATTTTTTTTTGTTTTTTTTTTTTTATTTAAAAATTAAAAAAATATTTAAAAATGGATAAAAAAATATATATTTTATTCATGTATACTGGGCACACCACATAACATCCAAAATATGTACCTACATGCAAAAAAAGTTCATGTAGGTACCTTTGGACGCACGTGCATAAAATCAAATTTGTCAAATGCTATTCACAAATTTCCAAATGGCAAATTTATTTTCTTTTCTTTCTTATCCCTATTTTTATCGGGATTGTACAGAATTAATTTGGTCAGAAATGTCTGAATCGTTGGAGAAATTGCCTTTTTCAGAGGTATTTCGCAATTCTTGTTTAAATTAACCTTTTAAAAATTTGAGTATATAAAAACAAGAACAAGGAAAATTCTATTAAAAATATAAATATAACCAAAAAGTACTACATACATATATTCTTATTTATTTTGGGTAAGTGAAATTGATGATCAATTTGCCACCAATACCATACGATACTCATTCGCACGTATTAATGCAAAAATATACATACATACGTTATACATGTTATTTAGAACTTCAATTGAAATCTCCTGCACTTTATGTGATGACATACATATTGGTGTTTTTAAGGTGCGGGAAATGGCGCAACTAGTATATAGAATAATAATAGTAGGTGGTATTAGTCCATATTTTCACCAGCGTCTGCCCTTAAAAAACATCTTCCAAAAAAATAAATTATAAAATCCTGGATCCGCACCTGATGTGTTTATTTATCACACATTAAGTAAACAATTAAAATTGGGATATGTATAAAGCAGACAGAAAGTTAACGCAAATAATAACGATACAAAATTAAGACTGCTGCACACTGGTCTCATTTGTATGGAGAGTGGGACAAAACTCAATTTCTTGGAAACGGATGGACCTACCGAAACCAAATTTGGCACATTGGTGTCTCACTAAACGAATCATCTTTCAGAAAAATTAAAAGCATATATGTTATAATCCACGCCCACCACTAACGCTAGTTTACAGCCAAAAAAAAACAAGAAAATCAGGAATGGGGGAGGATAGGAATTGACCTGCTGAGCTTGGAACTATTTTTTTTTTTAAGTTTTTGTATAGTTAGGTTTTTGAGATAACGGTAATTTTGTGTTTTTTTGTAATCACTTCATTCAAAAATTATTTTCTGTGGAGTTACAAATGCGACAAACACAAGCAGTATCTCATTCGAAAGGCAATTAAAATACGCTTCATATGGTCTAAAAACTCGCTGAGCGAAAGCTGGTCAATGTCAAAATTTTGTGGATTTTTTGCAATTTTGAAAAAATTTTGATTTTCAAATTAGGTTTTTATAAAAAGTTGTAAAAATCAGGAAAGTGATTTTTTTCTTGTGAAACAAAAAGGATATTTTGGATGAAAAACTTTGTTAGGTGACTTAACTATGTGAAAACGACTTCATAGGTCAAAAGTTCATTAGAAGAAAATATAGAGCTTCCAAAGACTAAACTAATGACATTTCGATTTTAAAAATCCGATGTAAAATAACAAAGTTAGAATAAAAAAAATTATTCCGCGATATTTCGCGGGATCAAAAAAAAATTGTATGGAGAGTGGGACAAAACTCAATTAGGTACTCAGATTTTATCGAAAATAAAGTTTTATCGAAAACAGTCGATGTAAATATATACAAAAATCATAAAAGGGCAACAATATTTTGTATAGACTAGTTACATTTAATATGATATTTTAAGAAAAAGGCAAAATGTATAAACAGGCTTCTTAAGAGAAGACTTTAAAAAACTCAAGTCTGCTTATAAGACTTGGTCCAGAGTGGTCCTTAATTGTTAAAAGTTTAAATGAAAATGCTAATGCTTGAAAATTACGCTCATAGAAAAGCCAAGATTTCTTCATCTTGTATTTTGCTAAAAATAAATTGTTTTCACTGTTTTCTTTCGCTAAATCATGAAACATACGTTTTTCTTGCGTTTCCATAGTTATCCGCATTTTTTAAGAACTCAAACTTGAAATATCGCAAAAATCATAATACACTTATTTACACAAACTTTTTCCAGGGGGGCTGACCAGTGTGTGCTGTTTACATTATTTATGTTCAATAATATTCAATATTATGCCCGCCAACGAAAATAGCCTTTCCACAGGTGCTGACGATGTAAGCGGGGTGTTGAATCTTAACCCTAAAAAGAAAATCTGCGTCAAAATTACGCATCCCCTTTCGAATTATTGTTCTCACTCCCCGAATTATGTGAATACGTCGTAGAACGTTATATATATTTCAGTTGTGCTGCATATCTCTCACGTGACACATAATTTTCTGTGGTAAGTTTTGTAAATTTCCCAATATGAGGGGTCAGTGAGTCAAAATTACGCATGATTATCTTTACCGTGACTTTCAGGAAGCATTTCTCACGTATTGCATAAGGACAATGATGACTTTCATTCATCAGAACATTATACTGAAGAGCCATTATAATAAAAAAATATATGTGTTGTATTGTGGCAGCTATGGGGGAGTGGGTAAAGTGCTCGCATGCCATTCCATGGGTTGCCGGTTCAATCCCCAGCCGAACCAACAGCAAAATTTAATGTAATTAATTTTCTAATTAAAAGTTAATTATTAGGTTTTTAAAATATTGGTCACCTATCGTTAGTGGACGGCATACCCTCTGAGTGTAATTATGTCATGAAAAAGCTTCTCACAAAAATGCATTCACCGTTAGGAATCGGCATAAAACTGTAGGCACACCCAATTAGTACGAAAAACAAAATTGAAGATCACGCTTCGAATTAGGAAAGAAGTTCGACCTTAAAACTCGTTAGAGCCAGTGTATCATATTATATTATGTATTGTACATAATTTTTCTTCTTCTTTTTAATCAGTTCGTAACGGTCTAGACGATTTTAGCCGAGTCCAAAAAAGTGGGCCGCTCGTGTCTGTTTTTGGCTGCTTGGCGCCAATTGGAAATACCTAGGCAGGACGAGTCGGTCTTCACCTGATCTTCTCAAAGCAGAGAAGGTGTCCCTTTTCTTCTTTTGTACATACTGCCCTTCCAAAAAAGGTGAAAGGCGATGGGTCACACAATAAGTGCAAAAATGTTATATGTTGCGAGGACAATATTTGATATGTTCCAAAATTGTGTTTGGCCGACCTTCATAAATAATTTTCATTTATTTTTGTTAATGAGTTTCCAGTTCATTTAGATTGTAAGTCAAAAAGTCTGACTTTTGCAGCAAAGTTATTCAAAAAGGGACAGAAAATGGGTGTTTCCTAATTTCAGGAGAAAATTGAAGAAGTTCTTTTGGTTTAATTTTTTATAGTAAACAAATTTAAATATATTTTATTTATAATGTTTACATTTATTTTACATATCTAGAATAAAGTTTGTGCAAGTTCAGGGCAAATTTGTAAATAAACTGTGAAGATATAGCTGAAAACCCATCATGCGTCAATTTTACGCATGATTATCTTTAACGTATGTAAAAATATGATTATCTAACTAGGGTTAAAGATGCTTTCTTTATCAGAGGATATTTTTTTTTTGAACAGCTATACAGTGGCTCACAGAAGTATTTTGCATAAAACATTTATAAGGAAAAAGTTAGAAATTCACTTATTCTTCGAATCCTTTCGTAAATTTTTTAAATTTGGTATTATACTTAGCTGGAGCTTCGTACTATACGAACCATTTATTAAAAATCCAAAAATGCATGGTCGAGGAATGGAACAAAATACCTCCGGAATTTCGCCAAAAAATAATAAAGTCCATCCCTAAGCCGTTTCGAAAAAGAATGAACATCATTAAAAATTTTAACAGCTTATAGATGCCAAAATTACCAAAATGAAAAATACTTTTGTGAACAAAAATGTATGACTTTTTTGGTTTTTTAAATTTTATATTAAAGATGAAATGCTTTTTTGTTTCTTAATAAAAGTTTTTGTGAAATATGAAGCTTCAGCTATAATATCATATTAATAAACGTTTTCCAACTAATTCGAAAATATAGTCCAATTTCCAACGTTTTCTCAACAAATGCAATACGCAAAATACTTCTGTGAGCCACTGTAGCTCGATTTTTATGCATTTAGCCATTGTCTCCAGCCCACTAAAAGCTGCTCATCTGAAAATATTTCAAAATGTAAATATTTTACATGTAATTCTTAAATTTGTAATTTAAGAATACAGAAAATAAGGATTACTGTAATCGTAATCGTAAAAAACTTAAAATTACAATTACTGTAATCGTAATCATGGTTACAAAAATAAGGATTACTGTAATTGTAGTCGTAAAAAACTTTAAATTACAATTACTGTAATCGTAATCGTCGTTACAAAAATAAGAATTACTGTAATCGTAATCGTAAAAAACTAGAAAATACAATTACTGTAATCGTAATTGTCGTCACAAAAATAAGAATTACTATAATCGTAATTTAAGAAATTTTGAAATTATGATTAATGTAATCGTAATCCTATGTGTAATCGATTACACATGTAATCCTTATCGCCCAGCTCTACCCGTGCTGATGGCTGAATGGTCAGCGGGTGGATATTGAGTAGCTGATCTCGAACGGTCCCCTCCGATGCCCGGGCAAGGTCGGTTGTATAAGTGCCTCCTCTACGCAAGCCGGCTCTGCGGATAAGTGACCAACCCTTTCCGTTCTTACTCGTGGGACTAAAAATTAACTTTAACTTAAATAAAACAAACAAACACATCGGCAATGACACAACAGCAACGACAACGGATTACGAATGAAACAACAATAACAGCAACCGTGGCAATAGCTGATTTGACAGCACGGGACGTTGGGGTGACGGACCACCCTCGCTTGGATGACTTGAGCCTTTCCTCGGATGGGCTCTTGTCTTCCAGCCAGGAGACTGTAACAAACACCTGCGGAACCAGTACTGTGGGCAACAGTACTCCGCCATGTCAACAGTTTGCGATGGCTGTTGGGGTGCAGCCTTCTAGAAAAACTGCTATGTCCAAAGCATCTCAAGGAGAAAACGGACAAAATTAATTTTCAGGCGGTAGTTGACGAGTACCGCGCGCACTTGAAAACCACCGAAACCACAGAAAAGACCCTTAAAGGTCCAATTCAAGAATACAGGAGGTAAGTCTAGGACGTATATTTTAATACAATCATTATGCAATGCTTTTCTTGTTTGTTCCCAAAGTTCCGAGGACAACAGTGGCAGCTAACGGTGCCAACATGGTTATTGCCTCGAACTACATGCCGCATGATAGGGATTCTTCATCGGAGGTCCGAACCCTGCTCAACGAAAACAGCAACAACAAATTGCTGATAAGCTCTGACGCCAACTCCAAGCACTTTCTGTGGGGAAGCACTGAGGTAAACAATCGGGGTGAGTATTTTTCAGGGACGTAACGGTTATAAGAGAAATGGGGTAAAAGTCATATTTAACCATTATCATGAGAAAACAATTTTTTTTTGGTCCTTAATAACCATTATAAAAACCAAAAAACCGTTTTGGGACTGAATAATCGTTATGGCAACTAGAAAAGTGTTTTGGGCTTGAATAACCGTTATGGCAACCAAAAAACTGTTTTGGGCCTGAATAACCGTTATTCAGATTTTTATTTTTTTTTGGTCAGCTAAAAAAATCAAGCCTATTTATTTGTCAATATTTCTGGGCGATATTGGTATCAAATGAAAGGTGTTGAGCAGGGATTGTAGCTCTGATTACTTCTTTTCATTTTATACCAATATTGCTTAAAACATTCCAGGGCATCCGGGTCCACTTTTTCACCCATAACTAAGAACCCGACCTACGAAACCTCTCCAAACCAAACTTGACAAGGGATGACGGAGGATCGTTCCACAATACACCAAATACACCTCTATGTATAAGCCCTGCTCAACACCTTTCATTTGATACCAATATCGTCCAGAAATATTGACAAGTAAATAGTCTTGATTTTTATTGCTGACCAAAAAAGAATAAGAATCTGAATAACGGTTATTCAGGCCAAAAACAGTTTTTTTGTTGCCATAACGGTTATTCAAGCCCAAAACACTTTTTTGGTTGCCATAACGGTTATTCAGGTTTTTATAATGGTTATTAACCCTAGATAGATAACGCTATTTTATACCCCTGCAAAGATAAACATACGTCATAATGACGTATCTTCATTTAATGGCTTTTAAGGAGGTGAAAAATATAAAACTTATTTGTTTTTTGACTGAGATAATTTATTTCATTTATTTCCAGTCCTATTTGGAATATTTAAACATAAAATTAAAGATAATATGAGATTAATAAAGAAATTCATTTTTTTTTGACAAAAAGCTACAAAAATTACACAACCTTCACAAAAAGGTGCAAATTTCATTCTTAATTCTAAATTCATAGAGGTTTTTTTGTTTACTTAACAAAACAACCCTTTAAATAACGTATTAATGCAAAAATATACATACATACGTTATACATGTTATTTAGAACTTCAATTGAAATCTCCTGCACTTTATGTGATGACATACATACTGTTAATTTGGAGGGTTTTGAGTGTGGTGTTTTTAAGGTGCGGGAAATGGCGCAACTAGTATATAGAATAATAATAGTAGGTGGTATTAGTCCATATTTTCACCAGCGTCTGCCCTTAAAAAGCATCTTCCAAAAAAATAAATTTTCAAAACCCCCCCTCCCCTTGCCGAAATCCTGGATCCGCGCCTGATGTATGTATTTATCACACATTAAGGGTCTTTTCACATTACTCGGTACGACATCGGATCGACATTTTTTGCTCGGTATTTCCAGCTTACCGAAACGATTCCGCGTTGTTGTGTTTTTCACACTTGTGGGAATACTTTCGGTGCGTAATCGGCAGAAAATAGGAAAACAAACATCGAAATTTGCAAAACAAAATTTTTAACTTCAACAAATCACTCAATAATAACAATAATGTCTTCTAGCGAAGACGAAGACATTATAACTTGCTACATTTATAGCCGAAACGAGTTTTTTACTGACTTTGTTCTTCTTCCTTTATTACGCCGCAAAAATGTCTGGAGTAATTCCTCAAATTTTACTGACCGGTCTTACCGCGTTGCGGTATACCGAAATTAATCCGCTCCGATTTCATGTATGCAACACTAATGTGAAAGTGCCAATTGAAATACATGTGGTCGGTAAGGTTTCGGTATACTTTCGGTAAAAACCAAAAATGTCGATCCGATACCGCACCGAGTAATGTGAAAGCGCTCTAAGTAAACAATTAAAATGGGGTATGTATAAAGCAGACAGAAAGTTAACGCAAATAATAACGATACAAAATTAAGTCTGCTGCACACTGGTCTCATTTGTATGGAGAGTGGGACAAAACTCAATTTCTTGGAAACGGATGGACCTACCGAAACCAAATTTGGCACAGTGGTGTCCCACTAAACGAATCATCTTTCAGAAGAATTAAAAGCATATATGTTATAATCCACGCCCGCCACTAACGCTAGTTTACAGCCAAAACAAAAAAAAACAAGAAAATCAGGAATGGGGGAGGATAGGAATTGACCTGCTGAGCTTGGAACTATTTTTTTTTTTAATTTTTTGTATAGTTAGGTTTTTGAGATAACGGTAATTTTGTGTTTTTTTGTTATCACTTCATTCAAAAATTATTTTCTGTGGAGTTACAAATGTGACAAACACAAGCAGTATCTCATTCGAAAGGCAATTAAAATACGCTTCATATGGTCTAATAAAAACTCGCTGAGCGAAAGCTGGTCAATGTCGAAATTTTGTGGATTTTTTGCAATTTTGAAAAAATTTTGATTTTCAAATTAGGTTTTTATAAAAAGTTGTAAAAATCAGGAAAGTTTTATTACTTTAGAAAATTTCCCGTTTAATTGCAAAGACTTAAAGCGTAATATCAGAGAGATCCGATTAATATTTTATTTTTGGCGATTTTTTTCTTGTGAAACAAAAAGGATATTTTGGATGAAAAACTTGGTTAGGAGACTTAACTATGTGAAAACGACTTCATAGGTCAAAAGTACATTAGAAGAAAATATAGAGCTTCCAAAGACTAAACTAATGACATTTCGATTTTAAAAATTCGATGTAAAATAACAAAGTTATAATAAAAAAATTATTCCGCGATATTTCGCGGGATCAAAAAAAATTGTATGGAGAGTGGGACAAAACTCAATTAGGTACTCAGATTTTATCGAAAATAAAGTTTTATCGAAAACAGTCGATGTAAATATGTACAAAAATCATAAAAGGGCAACAATATTTTGTATAGACTAGTTACATTTAATATGATATTTTAAGAAAAAGGGAAAAAAGGGAAAAATGTATAAACAGGCTTCTTAAGAGAAGACTTGAAATAACTCAAGTCTGCTTATAAGACCTGGTCCAGAGTGGTCCTTAATTGTTAAAAGTTTAAATGAAAATGCTAATGCTTGAAATTTACGCTCATAGAAAAGCCAAGATTTCTTCATCTTGTATTTTGCTAAAAATAAATTGTTTTCACTGTTTTCTTTCGCTAAATCATGAAACATACGTTTTTCTTGCGTTTCCATAGTTATCCGCATTTTTTTTAGCACTCAAACTTGAAATATCGCAAAAATCATAATACACTTATTTACACAAACTTTTTCCAGGGGGGCTGACCAGTGTGTACTGTTTGCATTATTTATGTTCAATAATATTCAATATTATGCCCGCCAACGAAAATAGCCTTTCCACAGGTGCTGACGATGTAAGCGGCGTGTTGAATCTTAAAGATGCTTTCTTTATCAGAGGATATTTTTTTTTTTGAACAGCTATACAGTGGCTCACAGAAGTATTTTGCATAAAACATTTATAAGTAAATAGTTAGAAATTCACTTATTTTTCGAATCCTTTCGTAAATTTTTTAAATTTGGTATTATACTTAGCTGGAGCTTCGTACTATATGAACCATTTATTAAAAATCCAAAAATGCATGGTCGAGGAATGGAACAAAATACCTCCGGAATTTCGCCAAAAAATAATAGAGTCCATCCCTAAGCTGTTTCGAAAAATAATGAACATCATTAAAAATTTTAACAGCTTATAAATGCCAAAATTACCAAAATGAAAAATACTTTTGTGAACAAAAATTTATGACTTTTTTAGTTTTTTAAATTTTATATTAAAGATGAAATGCTTTTTTGTTTTTTAATAGAAGTTTTTGTGAAATATGAAGCTTCAGCTATAATATCATATTAATAAACGTTTTCCAACTAATTCGAAAATATAGTCCAATTTCCATCGTTTTCTCAACAAATGCAATACGCAAAATACTTCTGTGAGCCACTGTAGCTCGATTTTTATGCATTTAGCCATTGGGTCATATTAATAAAAGCCGAGCTTTTGCTTAAAATTTGAGACCTTTTGCCCAAATTTTGAAATTTGATTCATACAAATTGATGTCAAATTTCTAAAATCTTGAGTAAAAGTATTTGCATCGTTTTTATTAATACCGGTCATTGTCTCCAGCCCACTAAAAGCTGCTATCTCATCTGAAAATATTTCAAAATGTAAATATTTTACATTAATTCTTAAATTTGTAATTTAAGATTACAGAAAATAAGGATTACTGTAATCGTAATCGTAAATAACTTAAAATTACAATTACTGTAATCGTAATCATGGTTACAAAAATAAGGATTACTGTAATCGTAGTCGTAAAAAACTTTAAATTACATTTACTGTAATCGTAATCGTCGTTACAAAAATAAGAATTACTGTAATCGTAATCGTAAAAAACTAGAAAATACAATTACTGTAATCGTAATTGTCGTCACAAAAATAAGAATTACTATAATCGTAATTTAAGAAATTTTGAAATTACGATTAATGTAATCGTAATCCTATGTGTAATCGATTACACATGTAATCCTTATCGCCCAGCTCTACCCGTGCTGATGGCTGAATGGTCAGCGGGTGGATATTGAGTAGCTGATCTCGAACGGTCCCCTCCGATGCCCGGGCAAGGTCGGTTATATAAGTGCCTCCTCTACGCAAGCCGGCTCTGCGGATAAGTGACCAACCCTTTCCGTGCTTACTCGTAGGACTAAAAATTAACTTTAACTTAAATAAAACAAACAAGCACATCGGCAATCCAGCAAAGACCCTTAAAGGTTGTCCAATTCAAGAATACAGGAGGTAAGCCTAGGACGTATATTTTAATAAAATCATTATGCAATGCTTTTCTTGTTTGTTCCCAAAGTTCCGAGGACAACAGTGGCAGCTAACGGTGCCAACATGGTTATTGCCTCGAACTACATGCCGCATGATAGGGATGCTCCATCGGAGGTCCGAACCCTGCTCAACAACAAATTGCTGATAAGCTCTGACGCCAACTCCAAGCACTTTCTGTGGGGAAGCACTGAGGTAAACAATCGGGGTGAGTATTTTTCAGGGACGTAACGGTTATAAGAGAAATGGGGTAAAAGTCATATTTAACCATTATCATGAGAAAACAAATTTTTTTTGGTCCTTAATAACCATTATAAAAACCAAAAAACCTTTTTGGGACTGAATAACCGTTATGGCAACCAGAAAAGTGTTTGGGATTGAATAACCGTTATGGCAACCAAAAACCTGTTTTGGGCCTGAATAACCGTTATTCAGATTTTTATTTTTTTTTTTGGTCAGCTATAAAAATCAAGCCTATTTATTTGTCAATATTTCTGGGCGATATTGGTATCAAATGAAAGGTGTTGAGCACCACACCACCACACAAAAAAAATAACCGTTATTTTCGGTCCCTGGTATTTTTACGATTTCGTGATAATTAATTAGTAGTATGTAACAGGAGAACACCCCCACCTTTGTCTTCCCAAGTACTAATACTTTTGTGGGGTGGCAGGAGGTGATGGCTGTTACTAGTGATGGGTTTACACCTGGGTATTTACCCAATGCTGGGTTTTTACCCATTAATACCCACTTTCATACCCGGTATTTACCTAATTATGGGTAAATACTCATTTGAATAACGAATACTCGTTGTTACGTAGAGTAAGAGAAATATGGACATTTTCGAATTTATTTTGAACATATGTTGTTTAAGTGTATTTTGTTTATACGTTTCTTGCTGCTTTTTGCACAGAAAAGGCGGTTTGGGCTGCTGCAAGCACAATAATTCTTAATAAGAACCGCTTAGCAGCGTGCTTATAGCAATTCAATGTAATGAGTGGGAGCGATGGCAACAACAATGCTGAATCACCTAGAAAGTTTACAGTTATGAAACTTAAGCTTGAGACTCAGATGCATAAAAAGAATTTGGTTCATTCATTCGTAAAGATTTGTTACAAGCGATTAGTGAATGAAATAAAGTACGCGTATTTTGAGTTGATAATTTATAATATATTAATATTAAATAATTAAATGATGGGAAGACCAAAAACGAAACTATTTGGAAACATTTTCATAGCAGCGGAAGTAGCAAAGAAGTTTCATGACAACATTGCGAAAAGCGGTACAAATTTCCAAATGTGAATAAAATGGCAAAACATTTAACACCGTGCGTCAAGTGTCCAGTATTAATAAAGCAATGAGTTCAAGATATGCTTGCAACCAATGCGGCAATAAACAAGATACAGACAGCAAGTGATTCTCCGCCTTCGTCTGATTTACATATGCATATTCTTTCAAACTCGACACAATACAAACCGGCGCTCCTTTGACTATGGTGGGCATCCATTGTGGAAGACTTTTTAAGGACCTTACTTCATATTTCAAGGATCCAACTAGGAAAGAAATTTCCTTCACATATTTGTATACAATTTATAACGAGATAAGTATGGACATTACTCTGCAACTGAAAGCAGCAAATTTTTTACATATTCAATGTGATGGATGGAGTAACACTCGTAATGAAGGTGTTATAAACTTTCTCATAACAAAGCCAGAAACTGTATTTGTGAAAAGTCTGCCAACCGGCATACATCTAACTATTTATCACAGGAAATTATTGAAATCATGAAGGAATACGGTGAACAAAAGTTGTTCGTCTTAATTGGTGACAATGCTGCAAATATGCAAAAGGCGTTCAAAATAGTAAAAGAAGCCCACCCGAATGTTGTGCCTGTGGGTTGTGTAGCGCATAGCCTTTATTTAATTTGTCAGGACTTTTTAAAATGCGATACCTTACAGGAGAATTGCTCATCTGTTGTAAATACATATAATCAAAAAAATTAAAAACAACCAAGTTCTAGTAGCAACTTTAGATAGAATTGTGCAAGAAAAAGAAATCGGTGAACAATTAAAACTACCACCCAAAACAAGGTGGGGAAGTTATTTCTATTCTATACAGAGTGTAATAAAAACTAAAGCATCCCTTCATTAACAAATTAATCTACAAGCCGATATAAAATCACAGCTACTTAGTGAAATCTTTTGGGAACAATTAAATTTAAGCTCAACCATATTTGGTTGCATCCCAGAATGGATTTGTAAGCTCGAATCCAATGAATATATATATACGCGTTCAATGAAATTAAAAGTAAGCTTGATTGGAGTTTGGAAGTGATCTTAATCCGTCTGAGGAGGTAGGTGCATTGGAATTCATTCACAAAATATCACAGGCGCTAAATATAAATATAATGACAAATTTTGCCAATTACAACGCCAAAATTGACTTCTGGGCAAAAAATTTTGCATGGAGCTGTTTGGATGAGATTTCTCCATTAACTTGGTGGAAATGAATTTGTGACAGCACGCAATTAAGCAGATTGGCTCTTCACCACCTTCAGCAGAAAATACGCACTCCACTCAATTCGAAAATGCCATTAATTCTTCACTAGAAGGTATTCAAGACGACATAACTTCAACGGGAATTACGCACTCTACTCGATATGAGTTTTATCGGATACTAATAGCGAAAGCGATTATGACTAAATTCATGTATAATTTTATTTGTCACTAAAAATCTATTTCATACTAAAAAATTAAATTCTTTCTTAATTCTGGTTTATACCCACATTTTGAGTAAATACCCAGTTACTTGCGTAAATACTTGGGTATTTACCGGTTTCGTCAGTGGGGGACCTCAATGCCAACAGTAACAAGCTTGAAAAGGCCATAGGGTCTGCCCTAAGGGTATCTTGTCGTACTAGTTTTGGCGGAAAAGTTTATCCTCCCTGGTGGAACTCGGATCTCTTCAGGCTAAGGAAAGAGTTGGTGCAGAGAAATAACGCTCGTGGGAATTATTTCTTTTTTGAAAAGGAAATAGCGCCCGTGAATAAAATACAATTAAACCCGCGGGTTTGGTTTTCATTCAGAAAGGGAAAGAACACCTGCTTGCCCTATTCGGCGACGTGGGTTTTATTTCCCTCTCGAAGACGGGGTTTATTTAAATTACACCATTAGTGAAAACAGCGCCGCAGGTGAAAAATTGGAATTAAAAATCGCGCGATTTTTTATTCCAATTTTTTATTTTTTTAAATATGCTGTATTATTATTGGAAAAAGCGCGTCAGGGGAAAAATTAGAATAAAAAATCGCGCGATTTTTAATTCCAATTTTTCGTTTTTAACACGCTTTTATTAGCTTCGCCTGTATGTATGTACGTATGTATGTAACTGCATCCCATCCTAAAAGTTGCAACGTTTAACTAAATTATTATATTTTTCAAACATTCACTTTATTTTTATTGCGTTTTCTCCTCTATTATTTCTATTCTCCTCCGGATTAGAAACATGACATCAACATGAGATTCAGCCCAACGGCATCATATAGTGGGACATTCAACATTATATTCCATGCTTGATTGAGTCTTTTATAGTTACCTTTCTTCGAAATAGCCTGTATGAATTTCAATTCACTCACGTATGCAAGCCAATAATTAACAAGCTTTCTGTTTTGTTGTTGTTGTATTTGCAAATATAATGAAAACAAACGCATGTACATACATACGTATGCAAAGCAAGAACTGGTTTTGTGTTTCACCACATCCTTTCATCACACTTCTTTTTGCTTTTATTCTTGCGTCTGCATAAGACATCCTTTAATGAAAAATTTAAATAATAGCTTAAAAAAAAACTAAAAAAAGCATTAATCTTAAAAATCGTACTAAAAATTGAGAAATAATTTAATTAGAAACAAAATGATGAACGAAAATATAAGTATTTAAGGAAAAGCGTGGGGGTGCTCAATAATATTTGAATATGAAAATATTCGATTCGTAAAACTAGTACAAAAATATACCTAGTTGCGAAATTAAAGAGTACGATATATGGAATCTCAAAAAAGTCAAAATAAAAATATTAGTAAAGAAACAGTGATTTTAAATATTTTTTGACATACTGAGCACCCGAAATTATTTCTCAATTTTTAGTACGATTTTTAAGATTAAAGCGTGTTTTTTAGTTTTTTTAAGCTATTATTTATTTTTTAAATATGCTGTATTATTACACTGTAGGTAAATTTTTAACTTTTGAAATATCACATAGAAACACCGAAACACGTAAACTTAATTTTTGGCTGTAGAATACGATGGCGTGTTCAGAAAGTCGTTTTTTTTAAATATGGTGTATTACTATTGGAAAAAGCGCCGTAAGGGAAAAATTAGAATAAAAAATCGCGCGATTTTTAATTCCAATTATTCGTTTTTTTAAATATGGTGTATTATTATTGGAAAAAAATATTAATTAATAACTTTTCTCCGTTTAACCCATGAACATGATTTTGATGTCATTGAAAATACGACATTTCGCCGCTTTTAATAGATACATTGTCTACTTACATCAGTCCCTGCAGCGAAAGTAACCAGTTGCAAACTAGAATTATACCAGTTTGCATGGTAGAGTCAACTACTTGCCCGAATGTAAATCTCCCATGTAAACATCTGGTATTTTTCGTGTGTTAATGTCCTACGAAATGGCAATTGTCTTCCTCTGCATCAGCTCATACCAGTTAAATACCAGTCGAACACATACCAAAAAAAGTTAGTTCACATTTACAGTTGAAGTGCAGGTTTTGACATGTTCAACACAAGTGGTGCGATGGCGCGTTGGTAGGGCGTCTGGCTTCGAATCGAGCAGGTCACGAGTAGGAGTCAGGTGACTAAAGTTTTTTTTTTTTATTTAATTTTTTTTTTTATAAAAATTTAAAAAAATATTTAATAAGTAAAATAAATAAATAAAAATGAAAAAACCTGAGGGATCGGAAAACATAAGTAGTCAACTATACATATACATCATAGTCAACTAGTATTTTCCTCGGACTTATTCAGACAAATGGCAACATTTCATTTAATATAAGTGAAGATGAACATAATAAACTCTTTATACCAAGTGCTTCACTAATCGTTTGAGAATTGTAGAACTATGTAAAGCCGTAGTGAAATCGACGAACGGAGGAAACACATCCAATTTGTCTTTTGGATACCAGCTGAACAACTAATAGAAAGCAAACTGGTATGTTTTTTTCCGTCTCCTACCAGTTGATCAACTAGTTTAATTGCATACCAACTCACGTTTTCGCTGCAGGGAGTGATGCTCAAACGCACACTACCAAATTGTGCGCTACTGTTGAAATATGAGAGAGTTTGCTGATACACCCAAAAAAATTTCAAAATACGCGATAAACAAAAATTTTGTGTATTTCGTTTAGTTACATATTTGCAAACTAAACACTCAGCATTACCGAAAAAGTTTTCGGAAAATAAAAACTTATCTTTCCACTCCACATTAAACATCCTAAAATTGTCAATCAACGCGTTCATACAAATTACATGCGTAGCAGTCAACAGTCGTTTATCAAGTGATTTGCAAACGCACTTTAATTTTCCACTATGCATAGAGAGCGCTTGCCTTATACGTGTAAGCAAATCTGTGAGAGAGCAATAAAGTCGCCCGCCCCGGGGCACAATGGGAACGTCTCATACAAAAAACGGCCTTAAATAGTAAAAATGGACCTAGAGTGCTCAAATTTTGAAAATAAGCTTTTTTTATAAATATTACTACATGGTGTAAAAATGAACTTAATCTGATGACAAATTCTCCCACCCCCATATAACGGGTGTCGCGAAAAACCATTAAATTGCATTTATTTTCGAAACCAATTAAGTTACAATGCTGAAATTCAGTATGCAAGCTTCTTTAGTGAATATTAGTACATGGTGTAAAAATGAACTTAATCTGATGAAATTCTCCCACCCTCCATATAACGGGTGTCGCGAAAAACCATTAAAATGCATTTATTGTCGAAACTGATTAAGTTACAATGCTGAAATTCAGTATGCAAGCTTCTTTAATGAATATTTGTACATGGTGTAAAAATGAACTTAATCTGAAGACAAATTCTCCCACCCCCCATATAACGGGTGCCGCGAAAAGCCATTAAAATGCATTTATTTTCGAAACTAATTAAGTTACAATGCTGAAATTCAGTATGCAAGCTTCTTTGATGAATATTAGTACATGGTGTAAAAATGAACTTAATCTGATGACAAATTCTCTCACCCCCCCCCCCCCCAACATAACGGGTGCCGCGAAAAACCATTAAAATGCATTTATTTTCGAAACTAATTGAGTTAGAATGCTGAGGGGCAATTATATATATAGGTATAAGCATATATTTGTACACTCAGAGAAAAAACATTATAAAATCAATGAAAACGTGCTTAAAATAGACAAAAACGTATTTAAAAGTGATGTAAATATGAACATTTTTATTTTAAAAATGTTCATTGTAAAATTGTAAATCAAATAAAAACATTTCAAATTTAAAAATGTTTATTTTTTTTTTAAAGAGCTATGCGTTTTTAATTTATGTTCATTTTTAATTTAAATACCATCATTTCTATTTTAAACAACAAACGTACTTAATTTAAAAATATTCATATATAAATCAAATATGAACGATTTTGAATAAAAATTCTGCATTTTTAAAATAAAAATGCTCATTTTCATTTTAATAATGAAACATTTTTGTTTTATATACTCACCACCCTTCATTAATTCACCTTTATTAAACCATACAAAAATTATTAGTCCGGTTAAGAATTTTATTCGTATACATTTTCAAATGCAGTTTTTTAGAAAAAAAAAAAACTTAAATCATACACATACATATGTACATGTACATACAAATAACAAATTCATATTAATTTTGGTTTTACATATGTTTTGTCATTGTTAATAGAATATATGTAAATGTAATGGTTGTGTTTTAAAACTAGAAAATTTACGATTTTCAATGTGTCTAATTTTGTGCCGACTTCATAGGAATGAAAATGTTTTTCATAACCTTTGACATGTACTGAAGTATGCAGATGAGGAAAATGCCGTTATTCCACGCGCGATTTGTGAAACAAATGGAATGTGAAATATTTGTTCAACTCATGGCCCAACAATAGAGGTCGCCGCATGTAGAAGAGAATAGGCGATTTCCATTCGACGGCCTGTTTCAAATCAAAACAAGATGCAATAGTTTGAGATTAGCTAAAGGCAGAAAGAAGAAGAGCGATTTTCTCTTGCATATCCCTTATTTCATCCTACTCATCTCAACCCGATCCTCATCCTCATCCTGAATCTAATCCTGATCCTCATCCTAGTGCTATCCTGATCCTGATCCTAATCCTAACCCTCATCCATCTGCTCATCCCATCCTGATCCTAATCCTAATCCTCATCCTCATTTCATCCTGATCCTCATCCTCATCCTGAATCTCATACTGATCCTGATCCTAATCCTCATCCTCATCCTAGTGCTATCCTCATCCTGATTCTAATCCTAATCCTAATCCTAATCCGCATTGTTATTTCATCCTACTCATCTCATCCTGATCCTCATCCTCATCCTGATCCTGATTCTAATCCTCATATTCATCCTAGTGCTATCCTGATCCTAATCCTCATCCTCATTTCATCCCAATCCTCATCCTAATCATCATTCTCATTCTAAAACTTACCTTCCTTTGCGCGTTTGCTCCAGTAATGCCAACAAATCAATACGGTTTTGCGTTGAAGAAGATGGCATTGAAAAACATCCCTTCTCTATGCCGAACTATGTATATAAAAATAAACTAAACAATTGCACCAAAAGAAATTTTTTAATTACACATACCTCTTTCTTCTTCCACTTGAATAGCTTCTCCCGAAATTCAACCCATATATATAAAAATAAAAATATTATTTTTGATTTTAAAATGCTGCTTTTCTCTGAGTGTAGCTACTTAAAAAATATTTATTTAATTATCTATGTGACGTTTATGTATACTTATTTAAAATCTGTACTCTTAGGGCTTGGATCCCCACGTAAAGAGCCCGTGCTCGCCTGCTATGCCAGACGTCTCAGGTTCAAACCCCAGTCCGAGCAAACACCAAAAAAATGTTCTAATTAGTAAAAATCCAATTATTGGGTTTTTCAATAGCAGTGGTCACCTCTCGGCAGTGGGCGGCATACCCACCGAGTGTATTTCTTTTTTTTTCGGATATAGTTTTTATTGCATCATTCTTAGAGAATATGACAATTTTTATAGAATCTTAACCTAGAATACAATGACGTTATTCGTTGCCACTGCTTCAAATAACATATGGATGAAAATTTTATTTGATATAAAATAAATACTTATGAATACATTTATTATGTGTATGTGAATGTTTTTGTTTTTACTAAGAGTATGTACGTTATTTTATTTTATATTCGTTCATGTTATTCATTTTCATTATATATGTATTTATGCCGTCGGAATGGAATGGAATTCCAAGTAGCTGATTGTATAGTATTAAAAGTTCATACGGCTTGACAGGACAGGCTTATCGATGACACAATCATGTGTTGCATTAGTAAGTGCTGTTGCAGCTTTCGGAATGGAAGGAATTCCAATAAGCTGCGTGTTTGAACTTAGGAATTTTTACGGCCTAATGGGATAGGCTCGTCCGGAATACAGTCATACATATGTTATACATGTGTATTAGTAAATGCTGTAGCTTTCTGAATGGAAGGAATTTCAGTAA
This sequence comes from Urophora cardui, assembly GCA_960531455.1. Classification (NCBI taxonomy): domain Eukaryota; kingdom Metazoa; phylum Arthropoda; class Insecta; order Diptera; family Tephritidae; genus Urophora; species Urophora cardui. The sequence continues at coordinate 56,255,347 of OY482671.1, forward strand.
GCTGCATTTTGTAATTTAGAGGTTTTACGGCCTAACAGGATAGGCTATACGAGGTTTTAATTTTAGTGGCTCTAGCCTTTGTCACAATTTAGCTGGATATCCTCTCTCTTTAACCGCCTGGGGTATCTCTGTTCTAACAGGATTTTAGCCAGTGTGTTTGGATGATTGCCTAGTCTTGTGGCGTAGATTGCTTCTATCAGTAGGCCAATATGTTGGCTGACCAGTGGAAATAATGTCTAGGTCATTGCTTAAAATTGCTTTGAATAGGTTTCTTCCCTTTGATGTTATCAGTCTGGAACCCCAAAATGTATGTTTAGCGTTCTAATTAGCAAGAAACCGTGGGCCCAACTTGTTAAAGAATTCAGTAAATTGGGATTCTGTTATATTGAAACGGGGAGGACAGTATATTGTAGTTACAGTGAGCCCACCAGAGCTATCTTCTACTTGCACTGATGTTGAGTGTATATAATTCCTGCAATAATCTCCCAGTAGATGATGCTTAATCCGTTTTCTAATAAGTATTCCGGTTCCACCTCTAGCTTTACCTTCGGGGTGCTTGGTGTCGTAGAACGCAAAGCCGTCAATGCTAAAATTATTAAAGGCCGTCAAATGAGTTTCAGAGATTAGCATTATGTCTATCTGCTGTCTTTCTAGAAATATTTGGAGTTCGTTCCGGTGTTGGCTTAGGCCATTAGCATTCCAAAAACCTATATTGAGTGAGTTCATGGTCTTGTTAAGATTGTTTGTAATAGGAGGTTTTGGTGTCTAATTAATTCTTGCATCATATTTTGCATTGATTTCATGTGATCTTGCATCATTTGCACAAAACTGTTTAAAGTTTTTTCCAAGTTTGTAGATGGAGTGGGAGTCTCCTGCGTTTCAGGCTCCGCTATACCTTTGAGGGCTTGGGAATATGTCCTGAAATGGTTCTGGCGAACATTATTATTGACCGTATTTGGAACATTTTTTAGAACTAGTTGGGGCTTTGGAGTCAAGGCGGCGCTAGTGGTTTTCTTAGTACCCTTTTCCTTTAAGGAGGTATACACCGGGCAGCCCCTGTAATTTGCCGTGTGATTTTCTCCGCAATTGCTACATTTCTTTAATTGTGAGTTGTCTCTCGGTTTCACACAATCTTTGGAGGTATGTAAATCCCCACAGATAACGCAAACACTAGGCAGGGTACAGTACCGCTTAGTGTGCCCAAACTCCTGGCAGTTGTGGCATTGTACAGGGCCCACCCGTTTGTGTGGTTCTTCCACCGAGATACGACGGTGCAGAAGGTACCGTAGGTTGTATATGGGATGTACATCTCCCTTCTTTAAGAGTTGGAACTCTTGATCTATTTCTACTCGAAACATTGGCTGTGGTATGTTCGATTTGTTTTTTATATTATGTACATATCGTACTTTAAACCCTTCTTCTTTTAGAGCATTCTCAATTTCAGTTGGACTTACGGAACTTTCTATTCCTTTCAACACAACAGACAAGCCGCGGCTACTCTTCAGCTGGAATGTATAGAAAGACTTCTTGTTTTTTTCAAAGTCGTTGGTTACTTTACGGAAGTATTCCTCGCCGACGTTTGGATTTTGACTTCCTGGATGTTTCCCTTTTTAATTGGTACAATGTGGAAATTCTTCTCCCCTATCAACGCTATCAATTTGTTTACAAGTAAGCCTGAACTTGGTTCTCTCAGGTAGATTGGTGGAGGTTTGGATTTTTTTTCCGGTATTTCCGTAGTCTTATCATCCTTTTGCGCAAGGAGGCTAAATCTGTTATTGGCTGATGCTACTTGGCGTGCATCATTTGGTGGTTCTTTCACCGTGGAATTTTTTAAAACTTTATTAGGTTTACCACTTTTTTCCGGGGACCGCTTTCTTTTAACTACTGTTATATATCGGTCCATTCCGGTTTGAACCTTTTCGCCCACTTTTTGCATTTCACTACTCGTTTTTGAGTTAGATGCAGCTGTTGTGTTGTTTGAATTCCCTAAGGATTGGGATGGAGGAAATTGCGGAATATTTCCTGGAATAGCGGGAGAGCAGGATCGTGCTCTTTTATCGTATGTTTTATCTGTATGTACCTTCAGGTTGGTTTCATTGGTACTGCACCTCAGTGTGAAATACCCATTGTTCCTCAATATGTTATTGTTAGAGTGTATTTTATTTTGTTGTAATCTATTTTATTTTGTTGTTTTTTATTTTATTTATTTTATTTTATTTTATTTTATTTTATTTACTTTATTATATAATTTAGAGTGCGGCAGATCTCTGGTTGAGTTCTACACTCTTGGAATAGTGCAGATCTCTGCACGCGGATGTTCGTGCAGCGCCACCTACCGGCCAATAGTTGAACTAAATATCGGTAGTACGAATGGCTCCGCTTGAGCTTGAGTGTATGCAAAAGTTTCTCACAAAAAATGCATTCGCCGTTCGGAGCCGGCATAAAACTGTAAGTCCACCCAATTAGTAGGAAAAATGTATGTACATCTATTTCGGAGATCACCACATCCTTTCATCAGACTTCTTTTTGCTTTTATTCTTGCGTCTGCATAAAACATCCTTTAATGAAAAATTTAACTATAAAGTTAAAAATAAATAATAGCTTAAAAAAAACTAAAAAAAAAGCATTAATCTTAAAAATCGTATTAAAAAAAAAGAAATAATTTAATTAGAAACAAAATGATGAACGAAAATATAAGTATTTAAGGAAAAGCGTGGGGGTGCTCAATAATATTTGAACATGAAAATATTCGATTCGTACAACTAGTACAAAAATATACCTAGTTGCGAAATTAAAGAGTACGATACATGGAATCTCAAAAAAGTCAAAATAAAAATATTAGTAAAAAACAGTGATTTTAAATATTTTTTGACATACTGAGCACCCGACGTTTTTCCATTTTGTTTGTAATGAAATTATTTCTTAATTTTTAGTACGATTTTTAAGATTAAAGCGTGTTTTTTAGTTTTTTTAAGCTATTATTTATTTTTTAAATATGCTGCCCTCCATATAACGGGTGTCGCGAAAAACCATTAAATTGCATTTATTTTCGAAACTAATTAAGTTACAATGCTGAAATTCAGTATGCAAGCTTCTTTGGTGAATATTAGTACATGGTAGACATATACGCCGACAGTGACTCCGGCGGCGGCGGCGCCATTCCAAAAATATTTCGGCGGCGCGGCGACGCCGGCGTGCTTTTTCGCGCCGGCGCGCCTGCCTCAAATCTACAAATCACAATCCTTATTCAAATTTTAATTTTATTTAGTTACCTTAATAGCGCTGGCTGAATGGAATAAATAAACTAATTTCCACCTTAAATTGTTGAAACTTTTTTATTAACAGCAAAAAACAATAGTTACATAAACTAAAATATAAAATAAAGAAAATAAATACATATTAAAGAATATACACAAATCCATATGTAAGGGTAAATTTAAATTCAGTATCTTATTTTGTATGACAATAAACATGCATACATATATTTACATACATCTATATATATCAAAATGATTTGGTATTTAATTGTAACGCTAAAACTTGAAAACGGCTGAACCAAATCAAATACTTCTTTAGGGGGGTTTGTTTGTTGTAACCCCGCGAAGGTTTAGTCGAAGAAAAAATTAAAAAATGTTAGGGGGGCGTGGCACCTCCCATACAACCTTAATTTTTAAAACCGATTATTTCTAAAAGAGTTCAAGGTAGGGAGCTGAAAATTGGTATAGAGGTAGGTGATATCAAAACCCTCCTCACTGAGAAAAGTGGGGGTTATCAGAAAAGGGGGCGTGGCACCTCCCATACAACCTAAATTTTTAAAGCTGATTATCTCTAAACAGTTCAAGGTAGGGAGCTGAAAATTGGTATAGAGCTAAATGATATTAAAACCACTCCCACGCATAAAAGTGGTGGTTATCGGAAAAAGGGGCGCGGCACCTCCCATACAAACTTAATTTTTCATGCTGAATATCTATAAAAGCGTTTAAAGTTGGGACCTGAAAATTGATCAGGAGATTAACGATATCAATAGCATGCTTATGTAAAAAAAAAAAAAAAACAGTAGTTTTGGGAAAAGGGGGGGGGGGGGGGGGGTGTCACCTCCCATGCGTTCTTAATTTTTAAGGCTAAATATCCCTAAAAGCGTTCATGGCATGTACATAGAAATCACTATGCAGATATACGATATCAATACCATGTTCACCAAAAAAAAAAAAAGATTTATCGAAAAATGCGGCATTGCACCTCCCATACGTACTAAAATTTTGAGGCTGAATATATCTAAAAGGGTTGGAGGAGAGGCCTGAAAACCATTATGGAGGTATACTACATCAATACTCTTACTTACTTAGTTAAAATAGCCAATACTCAGTGAAAATAAATATCCGGAACAGAAAACTAAAAATGTTGTGTATCGTGCAGCCTTAAACTGAATACTTAAATTATATATTTTTTAAGTTGTATACACAATGAAGTAATGAAAAATCGTTAGTTTTCAATTAAAAATAATACCGGTGTAATAACAATTTTTGAAATGACATTAATAAAAAAATCTATTTTGGGCAGAACGAAGTTTGCCGGGTCAGCTAGTATTTATATATATAAGGTACTTTAAAATAAATATATGTATATACAGTGTTGGAAAAAATAATAGGGACAAAATTTTGCAATTCTCCACTTATTTCATTTTAAGACCAAATAATAATTACCATATATTGATGCTTACACGGAGAGGAAATGCTTCAATGACTCTGGGGTGGTTTTTGTATAATAATTTAATTTTTATGAATAAAAATAATGAAATGTATAATTTAAGTTGGAAAAAATAATAGGGACAAACTTTAAATTCAATTGTGTTTTCAAATAATCTACAATATTACTGCTGCAGCTAGATTTAAACGAATGTTTAGTTGAAGCTCCTTTTTTTTATAATTTCCTTACTTCTTCGTGGCATAGGGTTGACCAAATCAGCGCAATTTGCAACTGGTATTAAGCAGGGTTTGAAATTGCTTAGCTACTTTTGCTGCATTTGCTTTTGCTTTGCTTTTGCTAACGAAAAGTAAATTAGCAAACTCGGCCAGCCAAGTATTCAGCTGAGCCGTGTTTGCTTGTATAGTTAAGCAAAGCAACGCGATTTGGGGGATTTCATTTTACTTCCAGCAATTAGTTGTGTCTTTGCATTCTTTCTGCTTTTGCTTATTTTGCTGAAACGATTTGTTTACGCATATTTCGATTTTTTATACATATTTACTTATGTGTATGTATGTATGTACACATAATATGTATGTATGTCCATTTGTAAACATCTTTTCATGTTGAATTTTGCTTAAAAACTAGTTTCAGCAAAATAAGCAACTGTAAGCAAAAATTTACTACTCAACTAATTGCTGGAAGTAAAAGCAATCCTCTCAAATTGAGTTGCTTGGCTTAACTATACAAGCAAACACGACTCAGCTGAAAACTGAAGCGAATGATTCGTGTTTTCGTTTTTGGCTCGGCTGAATTCAGCAATAAGCAAAAAACATCGGCTATTGCTGTTTTGCAGCAAGCAAATTCAAACCCTGGTATTAAGTACCAAACTTCTTTAATTTTTTTTCCATAACTCTTGCTTATTTTTCAACTTTTGATCCCCCATCGTCTTCTTTAATATTCCCTATAGGGCTGAGATTCGACGACTGTGAGGGCTACTCAAAACAGCAAATTTCTTACGTTCAAACCATGAGGTTTCGATTCTGGAGGCATGTTTGGGATCATTTTCATGCATAAATAGCCATCTAATGATATCAAGGAGGGTTTAAATTATTAAATTTTGAGTAGAACAATTAGCAACAGACCTCGATAAGCAGGACTAAATGGAAGAGATCCCAGAAAAGTTCCGTATCTGAGAAAAAATTATGCCAACGAACTGAATTCGTTCAGAGGACGCCACCGTGCTTGATAGTTTTTCTGGTGTATCTGGGGTGAAATTCTGCATTCTGCGGGCGTTGAACGAACATTATGCCATCCGAGCCGAATAAATTTACTTTTGTGTCATCAGACTAAAGAACGTTATTCAAGTTTTCCGGCAACCAGTGGCGTAGCTAGAGAATTTTTCGGGGGGTGGGGGGGGTCACAGCCAATGTAAAAAATTTACCAAAATTAAAATTACCAAAAAAAAACTACAATTTTTTTTACAAATGATAAAAACCGCTAGCTTAGAATGCAAATTGTGTAAGTCCTTTTTTAAAACTTTGTAGGAGAGACAAAAAACAAAAAAGAAAAAAAAAAATCGAAATGAAAAAAAATTTCTGTTCATATAAATATTTTGGACTTACACAATTTTTTTCGCTTTTTGGACTTACACAATTTGCGTATCACTGAATAACAACGAGTAGAAATATGACAAGTATCTCAGACTTGTTTAGCGCGGTGCGTATTTGATTTTTCTAGCGTTCTACATAAAAATACACTTTTTCATAAAAGTGGACTTACACAGTTTGCACTCTAAGCTAGCGAAATGTAATTTTTTCAGACTATAATTTAACATTTTAGTACACAAATATCGCTTATAATACATATATCTAACTCTTAAGGCCCTTGGCCACTTAAAATCTGGAATGTTAAGTGTATACATATGTGTGAGTGTCGGGTGATTGACGCAAATATCTAAAAGATTTGATTATCATCAACGCGAGCCCGAACATGAACGTGTAGCACGACGACTGCCGATTGCACTAACACACACAAAAAAACTCACACGTACACACTGCTTGACATGCCAGATTGTCAGTTGCCAAGGGCCTTTAACTATACTTCAAAGGTAAGTCTCATATTCTCTTCTGGAAATCTACGCGCATAGGTAGATTTTCAAGTTTTATGCGCCCAAAATTGAATTTTGTAAAATTGTTACAATTACAGAAAAAAACATACCCACATATTGGAAATAGAATGGGGAACAATAATTCATTCCCGACCCCATACTCTGCACTTGCCCCAGATGGTCGTAACTTAGCATATCTGAGGTTAATTTTTTTGTTTTTTTCTTACATATTTTTAAGTGCTAGTTTCAACTTGAATATTTATTATTTAAAGCATTTCATTTAAGTAATCGTGATGAATCCTAAAGGTTCAAGTAATTATTAACACTTTTCAATAATATCCTTGGTTTCCAATAATTCTAAGTTTATAGTTGTAAGCTTTTAAAGTTGGGATATTTAAAAAAAAATGATCACTCTTTTTCGTGTTAAAAATTGGTTTTGTTACGTTGCTCTGTCAGACTCAGTCAAATTAACCCTCGGATATGATATCTAGTACAATTAGTAGTTAGCCGACAAAAAATTACGTCGCACAAAGCCGCACTTCACTACTAGATACAGGGTTTTTCATATGTACCTACAATAATTTTCTTTTTGTGCTTTATATTTAATTTTAATGTTTATATTTCTAACGCATATCTTGGTTAATGTAGGTGATGCTCGAAAGTAACCCAGACATTTAGCAGCGATTATTGTTAACTTTTTAGGCAGTATTTTTAGTATTTCCAATTTTTCAAAGTTAAGTAAGTACTTATCATAAAAAGGGGCTAAGGATTATAAAGCTACATTTTTTAGAAGATTTTTGAGTATGCAATTTTGCAGCTCATTCAATTGTAATATAATAATATGCAACATTCAACTTTTTGAAAAATTTCATTGGATTTTCGGAAATTTTAATTGGAACGGTCTCACGTACATATAACGCAAACACCCTACAGAAAAAAATTACTAAAATCGACGGAAATTTTTACAGCATTGAGAATAGCACTTTTTACACTAAAATTGGTTGGCTACATAACAGTACACTTAGAAATCTCCCCAAAATCTTCCATAAATTCTGGCCGCGCTTTGAAATTTTTAATCCACTTTTAGAAATTTCTACGATTTTTCGGATTTTCCATAAGCTTAGAAATCCTGCTTAAGGCGATTTTTATTGAAAAATTGTTTACATTTTTAAACGAAAATAAGAATAAGAGAGTCAAATTTTCGACAGAACTGTTTGAAATAAATTTGAAAACTCTGGCGTATGATTTTTTTTTGAGTCACTGTATATATTTTTCAATAAAATCGACTTTTAACTACATAGAGCCCTAGATACCCGGGTATCGAGCAATTCGATCTGATCGTTTTTGTTTGAAGCCCGTTTGTTGTTCAAATGCCCGTACAAACATTCGAGCATTCGAGCTTGCAAACAAAAAAATGTGTATCGGAAAAACAAAAATAAAAAAAAAAAAAACTACATATGTATAACGAAAAAAAAAAATAATAAACAAAAGAAAAAAACAAACTTCAAAATACCCGAATTGTTCAAATACCCGTACAAACATACGGGTAATAAACAAACAAACAACTCTTCGAGCAGTTGAAAAACAACTGTTCGGGCTACTCGAAAATGTTCAAAAAAAATCGAGAGCTCTATTTTTAACACAAATTATTAAAATTTTGCATTAAACAAGCAATTTGGAATAGATGTACACAATAAAATATTTCTACCTATGTATGTGCTACGGTTATAAATAATAATTTTCTTATAGTATAATATAGTTTTTTAATATTCCATTTTGACAGACATTAAGTAAAATCTCAAGTTCAGATACCCTTATACATTGCATATTTATTCCCATTATAGTTTATACTAATATTATTTGATTAAGATGATGAGTAATTGAAAGAAAACTTGAAATTTAAATAATTGGCGTTACTTTTCTGTTATTAGCATGTTAATAACAGCAGTACCGTATAATAATTGTAGCGTTTGTTGAGCCGTAGGGAAGTGCAGGAACCCTAGGAATTTTACCACAAAAGAGCGAATATAAGTACAAAGAATGTAAATTGTGGTAAAATTCCTGCGGTTTGTCCCCAAAACCCCCCCCCCCGTTACTACGCCACTGCCGGCAACCTGTTCCTCTCAGCCTCAGGAACACGAACCTGAATGCGGAAATGTTTTATTTTTTGCCCGTTAAAAGTTATTAACAAAAACTTTGGCTGTTCCTTACTTTACAAGCCTCAGTCCCAAAGAATTTAAGCTACTGGAAAATTGTCAACGAAATTCACAGAGAACGTTCAGGGGGTAATATCTAATAAAAATAAATATAATGTTTCACTAACCCACTTATAATGGTACTTGTCTACACCTTTTCCCGTTTAAGTTCGGAAAGTTACAATTGAAAATTTTCCAGTAGCTTAAATTCTTTAGGACTGAGGCTAGTAAAGTAGGGAACAGCCAAAGTTTTTGTTAATAACTTTTAACGGGCAAAAAATAAAACATTTCCGCATTTAGGTTCGTGTTCCTGAGGTCAAAACACGTCGATTGGTTCCTTTTTTTTTTTTTTTTTTTTTAATTTTGAAGAACTTTAGCTGTTAGCAAAACTAGGAAAATATGTACACATCTCGCTCCATACGGGTATGGCGCGCCAGCGCACGCCGCCGCGCCGATACGCCGATTTCACGGATTATGGCGGCGGCGGCTGATTATGAAGGTAATCGGCGCGGCGGCGGCGGCGTCAATCGGCGGCGTATATGTCTAGTACATGGTGTAAAAATTAACTTAAACCCATATAACGGGAGCCGCGAAAAGCCATTAAAATGCATTTATTTTCGAAACTAATTAAGTTACACTGCTGAAATTCAGTATGCAAGCTTCTTTGATGAATATTAGTACATGGTGTAAAAATGAACTTAATCTGATGACAAATTCTCTCACCCCCCATATAACGGGTGCCGCGAAAAACCATTAAAATGCATTTATTTTCGAAACTAATTGAGTTAGAAGCTGAGGGGCAATTATATATAGGTATAAGCATATATTTGTAACTACTTAAAAAATATTTATTTAATTATCTATGTGACATTTATGTATACTTATTTAAAATCTGTAATCTTAGGGCTTGGATCCCCACGTAAAGAGCCCGCGCACAATTGGCTTGTCTGCTCCAACTTTGATAGAAAAAACCTTAAAGCAAAGCGAAATTTCAGATGCTTGCTACAATTAACACTTTGACAATTTCCACTTCACTTCTATGCTTTAATTTATAAACATGATTTTTGGTAAAATATTTGGGGAATTTGCTTTTTTCTGCTTATTCGAATGTTATTTTTTACTTTTCTCTGTTCACTTCTCACGAAATTGCGCGAAATCGCTAAAATAAGTGTAGCTATACAAACATACACACACACACACAAGGGGAGATGTTTGTGAAAGTGTAAAAAAGTTGAGAGATGGCTAACTTTATACCTTGCTTTACTCGCTTCACCTCAATTGTGAACATGTCCCTTTGAAAAGCACATGCTGAACGAAACTGCCAAAGCAAAACTCTGAAGCAAAGCGAGGTAGAAGTCAATTGTGCACGGGCTCAAACTCCCATTTATAAGGTAACGTCGCAGGTGGGAGACGTAATAGATAAATGCAAATATCAACAAGTTTATGCGTACCAAAGACTTTATACCATTTATGAATGATAGAAATTAAATTTTATCAGTTTAATTGAATAAGTTACAAATGCTCAAATTTATCTTGTACATATGAACAATCCGTTGTATGGGAGCTATATTTTATAATGGATTTGGGCGATTCCGACAAATGATAAACTTTACATAAAAATACATAGTATTTCGGCACAAAGTTATAACACTATTTCATGTTCATGGCTGGTATAAAAAGCAGCAAATGATAGTATATCGCTCATTTACTTCTATACTATCATACCTTAGTAAGCTGATTTTACGAAAAAGCCCTTTAAGTTTTCGATCGCTATATAAGTATGTACATCAATAGTACATATAGCACAGATAATTCTTTCATCTCAAGCTCTAAATTTTCAATATATCAGACCGAAATTTCGTCATATAATGCATATACATTAGGGTTGCCAGATACCTTTCCCGAAAAAATCAGTACATTGCCTTCAAAAAAAAAAACAAATATCTGCGGAGAAAATCCTCTTTATTACTGGCATTTTGGTTTTGTTTCCGTATCGTTAACGTATTTAACGTTCGCGTTGCTTCCTCTTCCTAATTGTTTCATGGTTCTGCCGTGGTTATGCTTACGAGCAAAACACCGATGAAATTCGGACACATTTTTGTCATCGGTGAGAGGTGGTTACGCTTAAATCGATGATTAGAGCGCACATACAGAACATAACACATTACTACCCCGAAACCTAGGCGAGCTGGGTGCTTGTTTCACCCAGCAAATTTGATCGATGTGAGAGTCCGAAAATTCATCCCACTCGTCGGAGTGCACAACAACAATTACACGTTGCTCGTCGAGTATTGTCATAAGCATAACCACGGCATTACAAACGTCAAATGAAAAATGTTGGATGGGTGATAAAATTTTTTTTTTAATGTCGGCTAAAAATCAGTACAAAATCCAAAAAATAAGTACAGTAGAATCGCACAAAAGTTAACTCGCGAGAAAGTTAAACCTTCGGGTAAGTTAACCAAATTTGAGCGTCCACGTACGGCTCTAAAAAGTTAACTCTTGGTTAACTTTTCTGAGCTTATCGATTTTTTTTTTCAAATCCAACCGTTTATTTCTCAGCAAAAACAAGCTTATTCCTCTTGTTTCTATGTATACCCGGAATTTGCGTGCATTCCCCGAATTTCTGTGTAAAAAATTA
>OY482671.1:56969223-56989223 GCA_960531455.1 Urophora cardui
TCTGCACTTAATTACCAAAAAGCAATCGATAATTTGTTTTCTACAACGCGTTAAAGTTTTAATCACTGACTCAGGCTTAACTTCTTTACCGAATTGCGAATTTATATGTGATAAAATTTGATTGTATGTCCGGATTAAGTCTTCTTTGTATTCGTCTAACTTTTCTTGCTTTGTTGTAACACGTCGCCCAGTGTTTAAAATACGTTTAGTAATTTTATTAAAATTTAACCGAAATTCTTTTAGTTGATTGTTGAAATCTGACATCTGATAAATATCCAGTAATGAGAGAAAGTTTTAAATTTGTATCCAAGAATTTAGAAAAAAATTATTTACCTATTGTGGTTCCAATCCGAAATTGTATGTGAAATGTTGAAATTTCCAAAATATTTAAAAAATATGCTTAATAATTCCGATGTCCAAAAGTTTACGACTGAAAATTATGTAGAAATGTTAGTAACATGCATGACATGTTAGTAAGCAAAAGGAGCAACTGGGTATAGGATGACCATTGGGTTGTTTCCATGTACAACAAAAGACTTTAGTTATTTTTATAAATTGTAATTTTAATTTTTCCAAAAAATGTAGTTATTCAGAGATTTAATGATAATTGTTAATAATCTGTTAAGAAATCTTTAAATTATTGCATTTTACATATACCAGGCTTATGTGAAAAAAATCTGTATACCCATACATACATATGCGTATTAGGGTGGATCGACAAAGTGCAAAACAAAATTTGGAAAAAGCTCAAAGTGGCTGAAAACTGTAATTAAAATTGCTGGTATTAAATGGAGTTAAATTTTTACGTATATATGTATGTGTAAATTGATTTTGAAATATTGATTTGAAAAATTTGGTACAAACTGTACAATTTAATTATGCAAGAAATAACATGTAGAAATTAGACGAAATATCAAATGGCAAGTTGAAATAGCAGGTATTATAACGGACGCACCGTTTCAAAGCAAAAAAAGAAATATATTTTTTATGTACTGGTATACATAAGTAACGGACGCACCGTTTTATAGCAAAAAAAATCTTCAATATTTAACGTGTCGGCCGCACCGTTCCACTACAAAAAAAAGTTTTTATATGTTTTTACGGACGCACCGTTTTTCTTACAAAGGCATTTTTATATATGTATTAATTATTTAAATGATATGTGTTTATATGCATATGCATGTACACATACGGACGCACCGTTTACTCAAAAAAAATTAAAAATTTATATATGTAAATATGTAATTCAAACTGTAGCAAAACTGTAAGTATATGAAAAGTTTTCTACTGTATGTATTTAAATGCATATACATACATACATATATATATATACGTATATATCGACAAAACCGTTTTGACATTTACCGCGAAACTGTATCAATTCTATGTATGTATTACGGTCGCACCGTTTAATTGCAAAAAAATGAAAAATGCATACATATCTACATATGCCTATCTACTCATACTTATTATACATATGTATGTACATCTAATGCTTACTCGCTGCTAGCTGCTGCTGCCGGTCGTTTCCGCCAAAAAATTTGCTCAGCCCAATATGTGGTTGCGTATGTCCGTATGTTTCGCCAAACTGTGCCCATATAATATGTTCATATAAAGTGATTGCGTATTTGATGTTGTTGTTGACACCTGTTTTGCCAATGCTGTACGTCTGTTTGATTACCCCACTGTGTTATTTATTGCTGCTTTTGTGCTTCGGCTCATCTCTTGCAGTTTATGTATGTATGTATCGCGGCTTGTATAGCGTCATATGTATGTATATACACATTTTGGATTATGTAGGTATATATGTATGGTTCTTATATGGATAACGGCCAATTTTTGCGTTTGGGTGCGTCACCCGTGGCCCGTTATTCGGAACCGTTCCAATCTTTTCACCGCAATTAATATAAAATTTTCTGATATTTCAAAATTCCGTTGCTTTCATATAAAAATTGCTTTTCACCGCAATAGTGATTGATACAAAACCTTTTTGTAGCTGTTGTTAAAGTTGATCGTTGCCCAAAATGCCATATGTATAAATGTTTGATGTTGCTACCGGCTATTTGTTTGTTGTAGTTAGCGGCTGTTTGTTGTAGTTAGCGGATATTTGTTTGTTGTAGCTAGCGGCTATTTGTTTGTTGTAGCTAGCGGCTATTTGTTTGCTGTAGCTAGCGGCTATTTGCGGTTACCGCATACTGGTATACATATATGTTTATGTATGTACATATGCACATAAATTACCGGCTGTACTTATAAGTCTTTCGACAGCATTTTCGATTATCAAAAAAATAATTTTTTTTTTGTATTAGATTTTTAATATTTTAATTTTTTTTTTTTTTGTAGATTTTTCTTATTTTGAATTTTTTTTTTTTTTTTTGTATTTTCGTATTTTATATTTTTTTTTGGAATTTTTGTATTTTTGTATTTTTGTATTTTTTTTTTTTTTTTTTTTTTTTTAATTAAATCGACTTCATGTCGTATTTTTTTTTTTTTTTTTAAATTTTAATAACTTTTTATTTTCGTGGTCATGGTGTTTGTTTGCCTAGTGGCGAAGGTGGCCTCATGTATAAAGTCATCTTTAAGGCCGTTGCAGGCCCACTGTGTTCGGTCGCCATGTGATGTTTAGCGCAACGGCACAGACACACACACACTCACTTGTCTCTTTCGTTTTTTCTTTAGCTCAATAAAACAAATTCCTTTCAGTTTATTTTTTCTGTTCTATGTTTTATTTCTTTACACAAAATGTTTTAAAGTAATATATAGTTCAGTTATTTTTCTTTCTCTACACTTATTTTTTCTTTTCGCTATCACGCGTCTACCGCACAGCTCAAGTGTCAAAACTGAATAATCTTTTAAATGGCCGCCCGGCTTGTCATAAGCCGTACTCGCTATCCCTGCACTCATGTACTCGTTGCTTACATCGTTAGAGCTTTTTTGGTACATGAGTGCAGGGCTGCATTTGCCCAAATGTGGGTGCGTCTACGCGGCACTACAAATTATTGCTATTGTAATTTTTACAATGAAAATGATTTACGTTTGAAGTTCATTGCAATGAAAAATTTTGTAAATTATTGTAATGAAATGATTTACGAGAAAAGTGTATTGCAATGAAATTTTTTTAAATTATTGTAATTGTAATTTTTACAATTAAAATGATTTACGGTCAAAGTTGATTGCAATGAAACTTTTGTAAATTATTGCAATTCTAATTTCTGAAATCAAAATGATTGATGGTGAAGGTCGATTGCAATAACATACTTCTAAATTTTTTAAATTTTTATTTTTACAATCAAAAAATTTACTAGCAGCTTTTTACAGCTCTGTTACCTATGAACATACATACATATATGTACTTTAATTCGCATATACCACAGTGCACTGCCAGGAGATCAAATTTAGTATATTTTGCACATACTTATATAATCAACAATAGTAAAACTAAAAAGGCCCAAAATTGATCTCTGCAATCAGTAGCTGCGGCAACTCTTACTCAGAATTTTTTCAAAAAACCACCCCATTTTACTATTTAAATTTTAAAAACTCTCAGTTTCGTCAAAATGAAGTGCACTGTGGGCAATATTAAACAAATTTTGTAGTCCAGAATTGTATTAGCTTCTATTTTAATTTAATTTCATATCACTTTAAAATAAGAAGTTGGAGGAGAAAATAAAATATCAACATTATAAAAATTAAAACACTTAATAATAATAATACAATGTATTGTGGAACGATCCTCCGTCATCATAATATACTGGCGCTGTTATAACTCTGACGAGGTTTAAGCTTAAATTAAAAATAAACAGCTGAACAGTGATCATATCCCAATAAAGATGGTCATAGCAGAGAGTCACTCTTCCTCTTTCGGTTTTATAGGTTGCCAAATTATCATATTTTGTATTAATTTTACATTCTCAATGACAGTGAAAAACTGTAACAAGAAATCGATCAGCTGATTAGCATTACGGCTCAAAACCAAAATTCATTTGTTTTTTTATTTTTTAGAAACTAGAAAAAAATTTTAAGCATAGATGCAACTACAGATGTTTCACCTTAGATCCCTCTAAGACTCATCAGCTTATGGCCGAGCTTCTCTCCCAATTCGAGGTGTGCTCTTTAACTTTTGTTTTTCCTACCAATTGGATGGGCCTACAGTTTTACGCCGGCTCCTAACGGCGAATGCATTTTTTGTGAGAAGCTTTTTCATGGCAGAAATACAGCGGTCACTTGATGTTTTACAAGATGTGTATTAATTGAAATAAAATAAAATTAGTAAATTTTAATAAAAAAAATTAAGCTGAGAAATCTACTTTCTGATACCAATGTAGGAGATATTATGGGACTAGCTGTAGCTAGTAGAAAATATCTCCTAATAAAGAGGAGCTAACGAAAAAAAGGTAACGAAAATGACATTTTTAATGCTTATTTCCAGTCATGTTTTTTCATTATTCTTTGAATTTCTTTAATATACATATAAAATGTATGTATTAAAATCAGTTCTTTCCAAATGTGAATTAACAAAATATTTTTATTTTGAAATAAAAAATGTTTATTTTATATTAACAATATTTTATTGACTTTGTCACACTGTGCTCATTCTTATATCCATGATACAAATATTTACTACTATGCAGGTACGTATTCGGGGGGTTTTCTGGGGGTTCCATCCCCCTCAGAAATATAGGGACTTCCACATTAATTACTAATGAAAATTGAATGTGGTATAAGAATAATAGTTAAGAAGAACGCGCAAAATCGCGGAAAAATGAAATTTTTCATTGTCAAATATTTACTAATTTCCATTGTTAATTCGGGAGGCTATCTGGATAAAGATTATTTAGAAACATTCTAGTAGATTAAATGGCGAAGCTATACCCCAAAAAGGCTATATCTGAAAAATCGGTCGTAGGGCAGCTATATGTTATAGTGGTCCGATGTCGACAATTGTAGTCACATTATTTGGGTAAGTATGGGTACCAATACTGCAAAGTTTCTTGTCCCTAGCTTTTCAAATGGAAAAGTTATACCCCAAAATCTATAATCTGAACAATCTGTTGTATGGGAGCTATATACTACAGTGGTCCGATTCGGCCGATTCCGACAATAGATCATCTAGTCATAAAAATATATACATATACCGTATTTCTCAAATATGTCTCGAGAAATACTCCTTGAGATTGAAAATTTAATTTTTAGTCATACCTTTCTACGGAATTGCCCACATATGTATATATTAATAGATTTATATTGGATATTGTTAGTCTTTTTCGTTAGTCTTTTTAGTAAATATAAAACATATGTAGATATAAATATGGTGAACATAAATATTCGAAAATAATCAAGGGCTCCCCCCGAAATATTTTTTTGGTGGCCTTATTTGGTTTTTGAAGTTTGACTATAAAAATTTCTTTTGAGAGTCAAGCAAACATATCGCACCCTAAATCATAAAGTGACACAACTAAAATTTTTTAAATCGAGTTTTTTGCATAAATGGGTGCACAGAACATATTTGTAGTGATTGAGAAGAGAAAACATTTCAATAAGTGTCTCTTTTGACCAAAAAATGACCATTTTACGTGGCCTTTTGCCGTACGATTGCTTACAAAGAAAAAAAGTTTTTTTGGCTCTCCTTAAAATTTTTGAATTTTGAGTTGTGTCACTTTATGATTTAGGGCCGTTTACTCAACCTCTGATTAACGCTAACCACGGTTAAAGTTCGGTTAAACATCATTATCGACTTCATCAAACCATGTATTTAACATGTGGTCGATAATGCAGTACACAACTTAAACGGGCCTTTGTCCTCCGGTTAGCGTTAATCAGAGGTTGAGTAAACGGCCCTTAGGGTGCGATATAGTCTTTAAATACCCACCTGTTGGATTTCATTGCAAGGAAAAACTAAAACATATATTCGTTCGAATAATGAAAAAACACATAATGTATGGCGCCTCTATACATGTTGTTTCATTATTCAAGCGATGATAGATGGAGAAATATCTAGCTATTCATGTATAAATACATACATATGTACCAGAGCTGGAAAAAACCAAGTACCAGTACAATTACCATTACCAGTACTCAGTAATTGAAAAGCCCAATTACCAAGTATAAGCATATTATACTGGTACTTGATACTCAGTACGTACATTTTTCAATTCTTTTGCAATTCTTTTCCAATTACTTTCAATTCTTTTTCAGTTGATTTTCAATTACTTTCAATTCTTTTTCAGTTGTTTTTTTCAATTCTTTAATTTTCTTTATTTCATTGTAAATATAAGATAACAGTTTAATAACAAGAAAATATTAAAACGAGTGCATACAATTTTTCGCTCAACTGAAGCTGATGAAGCAGTGGTGTGTTTGTTCGTATTTCCACGTCCAAGATTATGGGATATTTTTTTAAACTTGGCAATTACAACTCAGGATCTCGTATATATTCTCTCCCAATTCGATGTGTGCTCCTTAACATTTTTCCTACAAATTGCGTGGACCTACAGTTTTTATACCGGCTCCGAACGGCGAATGCATTTTTTTATAGCAGAAATACACTCGGAGAGTATGCCGCCCACTGCCGAGAGGTGACCGCTATTTACAAAAACCCAATAATTGGGAATTTAATTAATTAGAAACATTTTTTTTGTGTTTCTCCGGACTGGGGTTACAACCCCAACGTAGTAACGTAGGCGAGCACTCTACCCACTGCACCACAGCGGCCCATAACATGTACATACAACATAACATGTACAAACATACATATGTACGATGGGAGAAAATTTGAAAATTAAAAAAAAAGTACCATATTAAAAAACCCACCTTAATGTACGTATGAATGTATGTATATTTAATAAAGAGTTCTTATAAGGGAATTTTCCTGCTTTTAGTAGCTGTAATATTTAGTATCCGATGTATCTTATGTAGAGGATAGAAGAAAATACAATAGTTAAAATAAATTCTTTGATTAAACTCCATGTAATTGAAAATAATTGGTGGTAATTGAAAGTAATTGGTGAAAGAATTGAAAAAGTTGTACTTAATTACCAATTACCAGTATAAAGTAATTGTACTTGATACTTGAATTCTTTAATTATCAAGTAATAGTACTTGGACCAAGTACAAGTACCAAGTATATTCAGTACTTCACAGCTCTGATATGTACATACATATATAAATGTATTAGGGGCCCAGTATATTGACCAATATATGAGGATGGTATAAATATTTGAATCGATTTAAATATTTTAAATGATTTCTCATATAGCCTTCAATTTTACAGCTCCATTTAGCATGCCGGTAAGTATATTTTTGTTTTCTCAATTTCTTTTTCCACTTATTGGATAGATAAATTTATGAAGTTATATGCAATTAAATCTTTCGCTGTCATATTGTTTTTTTGTTATGGTTTCATTTTTTGTTCAATTCGAAATAAAAAGTTAGAAAAATTAACAATTGCTACCTCCAATATTATTCAGTATAATGCGCAACAAATACATATACATACATACATACATAGTAAATATCTGTGTTCACTGTGAATAACTCAGCTAGACATTTCTCCATACATGTATTTATGTAGTCCTTCCTGGTTATTAAATTCCACAGGCGGGTATCTAATGTCTCATTATTCCAGAACTTGAGCGTCCTAAATTTCTCTCGCTCAAAAAATATATATATTTTAAACTTCAAAAGAAATAGCCAATGGCGTGTAGGCTGAGATACAAAAGGAATGCCCATTTTTTTAGAAATAATACTCCATTTTGTATGATATTCCCACAAAATCTCCCCCCTATAATACAAAATATCTGGATTTTCATTTTCTAAAATATGAATTCATCTTAAATATGTTTATACTAAACAAATAAAATCCCAATATACCAAATGCAATGACGAAATGTATCTACAACACTTTTCATATTTTTTTCTTCAGGAAGAAAGCTTTACCCTCCATAATTTTCTCCAACTAATTTGTCAAATATTGAATTTATGTCGTACTATCAATTATAACTGCCACATTTCCTATACATTTTGCATGCTTATAACCTTCCAATTAGGTCTATAATTGCCCAACAAAATATTTTTTTTTTCATTCCGAAATTGAAACTAATGTTTACAAGTTTGAAAGCAAAATTAATTTAATTGTTGGGGTAAGTGGAAAAAAAAATTCAACAACTATTTACAGCGAAGGTTGAGTGTATAGCTATTTCACGAAAAACCATTTTCGATCATCAGCACACTTTTCGGATTTTCCCAACAGCTTGCACAGAGTCTCAATGGCCGAGTGTGTTTATGCGTTGGGTCATTGCGGCTGAAGATGGAATGGACTCGGGTTCAATCCCCGGTGCATCCACTTCCGAAAAGAGTGCTGATGATCGAAAATGGTTTTTCGTGAAATAGCTATACACTCAACCTTCGCTGTAAATAGTTGTTGAATTTTTTTCCACTTACCCCAACAATTAAAAATTGAATTAAAATAAAAATTTCGTGCTAAGCACTAAAAACTCTTTCAAGTAAAATTGTTAACGTTGTTTGGTATATACATAAAATAAATGCCAACAACAATGTTCATTGCGAACTGCCTACGACAAAAATTCAGCACGTTTGTGGAGAATATATGCAAAAGCATATACACACTAACGTTATCGTTGAAAATGAAAAAGGCTAAAGTGGGGAAAATCCAACAGCTTGCACAGAGTCAATGGCCGGGTGTGTTTATGCGTTGGGTCATTGCGGCTGAAGATGGAATGGACTCGGGTTCAATCCCCGGTGCATCCACTTCCGAAAAGAGTGCTGATGATCGAAAATGGTTTTTCGTGAAATAGCTATACACTCAACCTTCGCTGTAAATAGTTGTTGAATTTTTTTCCACTTACCCCAACAATTAAAAATTGAATTAAAATAAAAATTTCGTGCCAAGCACTAAAAACTCTTTCAAGTAAAATTGTTAACGTTGTTTGGTATATACATAAAATAAATACCAACAACAATGTTCATTGCGAACTGCCTACAACAAAAATTCAGCACGTTTGTGGAGAATATATGCAAAAGCATATACACACTAACGTTAATGTTGAAAATGAAAAAGGCAAAAGTGGGGAAAATCCAACAGCTTGCACAGAGTCTCAATGGCCGAGTGTGTTTATGCGTTGGGTCATTGCGGCTGAAGATGGAATGGACTCGGGTTCAATCCCCGGTGCATCCACTTCCGAAAAGAGTGCTGATGATCGAAAATGGTTTTTCGTGAAATAGCTATACACTCAACCTTCGCTGTAAATAGTTGTTGAATTTTTTTCCACTTACCCCAACAATTAAAAATTGAATTAAAATAAAAATTTCGTGCTAAGCACTAAAAACTCTTTCAAGTAAAATTGTTAACGTTGTTTGGTATATACATAAAATAAATACCAACAACAATGTTCATTGCGAACTGCCTACAACAAAAATTCAGCACGTTTGTGGAGAATATATGCAAAAGCATATACACACTAACGTTAATGTTGAAAATGAAAAAGGCAAAAGTGGGGAAAATCCAACAGCTTGCACAGAGTCTCAATGGCCGAGTGTGTTTATGCGTTGGGTCATTGCGGCTGAAGATGGAATGGACTCGGGTTCAATCCCCGGTGCATCCACTTCCGAAAAGAGTGCTGATGATCGAAAATGGTTTTTCGTGAAATAGCTATACACTCAACCTTCGCTGTAAATAGTTGTTGAATTTTTTTCCACTTACCCCAACAATTAAAAATTTAATTAAAATAAAAATTTCGTGCTAAGCACTAAAAACTCTTTCAAGTAAAATTGTTAACGTTGTTTGGTATATACATAAAATAAATACCAACAACAATGTTCATTGCGAACTGCCTACAACAAAAATTCAGCACGTTTGTGGAGAATATATGCAAAAGCATATACACACTAACGTTAATGTTGAAAATGAAAAAGGCAAAAGTGGGGAAAATCCAACAGCTTGCACAGAGTCTCAATGGCCGAGTGTGTTTATGCGTTGGGTCATTGCGGTTGAAGATGGAATGGACTCGGGTTCAATCCCCGGTGCATCCACTTCCGAAAAGAGTGCTGATGATCGAAAATGGTTTTTCGTGAAATAGCTATACACTCAACCTTCGCTGTAAATAGTTGTTGAATTTTTTTCCACTTACCCCAACAATTAAAAATTGAATTAAAATAAAAATTTCGTGCTAAGCACTAAAAACTCTTTCAAAATTAATTTAAATTGTTATATACACGCTTTAACAAATTTTTTTTTTTTTTTCTCGGATATAGTTTTTATTGTATCATTCTTAAAGAATATGACAATTTTTATAAAATCTTAACCTAGTATACAATGACGTTATTCGTTGCCACTGCTTCAAATAACATTTGGATGAAAAGCAATTTTATTTGACATAAAAGAAACAGTGGCGTAGTAACGGGGGGTTTTGGGAACAAACCCCCCCCCCCCCCCCCCCCCCCGAAAGATTCGTTTTGACCATAAAACCATCTTTGACTTTATTAGCATACATTTCTTTTTCAGGAAAAAATCAATGAGAATAATAATTTTTCGAAATTGGTAATTCGAAATTTAGCGCTTTTTCACGAAGTATTACTCATAATTCTAGCGTTTGTTGAGCCGTAGGAAAGTGCAAGAACCGCAGGAATTTTACCAAAATTTACATTCTTTGTACTTATATTCGCTCTTTTGTGGTAAAATTCCTACGGTTCCTGTACTTCCCTACGGCTCAACAAACGCTACAATTACACTGTGGAACAAATTCAGGTCAACAAAAGTTAACTCGGTTCTGAAAGTTGGGGGTGAAAAAGAGGCTAAATTAGAAGACCCGTATCGCGGCGTTTGCTTAGGTTAGTTCGAATTTGTTTTTAATCGACCTTTGAACTTTGCAGGCAAATGCCGATTTTCAGCATACTGTTTGTATGGTTTTTTTGCTATAACTCGTCGACTAATTGAGATTTTTTTGTTAGAGGGACAGCAAACGAAAGAAAATTAAATTTCCTATACAAGGGGTCTATAACATTTTTCTCTACGTCTTATAGTTTCTGAAATATTGATAATTCAATTTGAATTTTTTCGATTTTTTAAAGAAAAAATTGACTTTGTCAGGCAATATCTTTAAAACCAAAATTTTCACCTTCGGTTTTACTCGTTTACGTGAAGCTACATTCTATTAGCAAAAAAATGAGCTATCAACGAAGAAAATCCATGGTAAAATGGAAAAGTTATAGGCGATCATGTAAATACAGTCAAGTCGGGCAATGCAAATCTCAATTAGTCGACGAGTTATAGCAAAAAAACCATACAAACAATATGCTGAAAATCGGCATTTGCCTGCAAAGTTCAAAGGTCGATTAAAAACAAATTCGAACTAACCTAAGCAAACGCCGCGATACGGGTCTTCTAATTTAGCCTCTATTTTCACCCCTAACTTTCAGAACCGAGTTAACTTTTGTTGACCTAAATTTGTTCCACAGTGTTATTATACGGTATTGCTGTTATTAACATGCAGAACAGAAAAGTAACGCCAATTATTTAAATTTCAAGTTTTCTTTCAATTACTTATCATCTTAATCAAATAATATTAGTATAAACTGCAATGGGAATAAATATGCAATGTATAAGAGTATCTGAACTTGAGATTTTACTTAATGTCTGTCAAAATGGAATATTAAAAAACTAAATTATATAAGAAAATTATTATTTATAACCGTAGCACATAGGTAGAAATATTTTATTGTGTACATCTATTCCAAATTGCTTGTTTAATGCAAAATTTTAATAATTTGTGTTAAAAGTAGAGCTCTCGATTTTTTTTGAACATTTTCGAGTAGCCCGAACAGTTGTTGTTCAAATGCTCGAACAGTTGTTTGTTTGTTTATTACCCGTATGTTTGTATGGGCATTTGAACAATTCGGGTATTTTGAATTTTTTTTCTTTTGTTTATTATTTTTTTTTTATATGTAGTTTTTTTATTTTTGTTTTTCCGATACACATTTTTTTTGTTTGTAAGCTCGAATGCTCGAATGTTTGAACGGGCATTTGAACAACAAACGGGCTTCAAACAAAAATGATCAGATCGAATTGCTCGATACCCGGGTATCTAGGGCTCTAGTTAAAAGTCGATTTTATTGAAAAATATATACAGTGACTAAAAAAAAATCATACGCCAGAGTTTTTAAATTTATTTCAAACAGTTCTGTCGAAAATTTGACTCTCTTATTTTCGTTTAAAAATGTAAAATTTTTTTTAATAAAAATCGACTTAAGCAGGATTTCTAAGCTTATGGAAAAATCCGAAAAATCGTAGAAATTTCTAAAAGTGGATTAAAAATTTCAAAGCGCGGCCAGAATTTATAGAAGATTTTGAGGAGATTTCTAAGTGTACTGTTATGTAGCCAACCAATTTTAGTGTAAAAAGTGCTATTCTCAATGCTGTAAAAATTTCCGTCGATTTTAGTAATTTTTTTCTGTAGGGAGTTTGCGTTATATGTACGTGAGACCGTTCCAATTAAAATTTCCGAAAAGCTAGTGAAATTTTTCAAAAAGTTGAATGTTGCATATTATTATATTACAATTGAATGAGCTGCAAAATTGCATACTCAAAAATCTTCTAAAAAATGTAGCTTTATAATTCTTAGCCCCTTTTTATGATAAGTACTTCCTTAACTTTGAAAAATTGGAAATACTAAAAATACTGCCTAAAAAGTTAACAATAATCGCTGTTAAATATCTGGGTTACTTTCGAGCATCACCTACATTAACCAAGATATGCGTTAGAAATATAAACATTAAAATTAAGTATAAAGCACTAAAAGAAAATTATTGTAGGTACATATGAAAAACTCTGTATCTAGTAGTGAAGTGCGGCTTTGTGCGACGTAATTTTTTGTCGGCTAACTACTAATTGTACTAGATATCATGTCCGAGGGTTAATTTGACTGAGTCTGACAGAGCAACATAACAAAACCAATTTTTTACATGAAAAAGAGTGATAATTTTTTTTTTAAATATCCCAACTTTAAAAGCTTAAAACTATAAACTTAGAATTATTGGAAACCAAGGATATTATTGAAAAGTGTTAATAATTACTTGAACCTTTAGGATTCATCACGATTACTTAAATGAAATGCTTTAAATAATAAATATTCAAGTTGAAACTAGCACTTAAAAATATGTAAGAAAAAAACAAAAAAATTAACTTCAGATATGCTAAGTTACGACCATCTGGGGCAAGTGCAGAGTATGGGGTCGGGAAAAAAGCGATGAATTATTGTTCCCCATTCTATTTCCAATATGTGGGTATGTTTTTTTTCTGTAATTGTAACAATTTTACAAAATTCAATTTTGGGCGCATAAAACTTGAAAATCTACCTATGCGCGTAGATTTCCAGAAGAGAATATGAGACTTACTTTTGAAGTATAGTTAAAGGCCCTTGGCAACTGACAATCTGGCATGTCAAGCAGTGTGTATGTGTGAGTTTTTTTGTGTGTGTTAGTGCAATCGGCAGTCGTCGTGCTACACGTTCTTGTTCGGGCTCGCGTTGATGAGAATCAAATCTTTTAGATATTTGCGTCAATCACCCGACACTCACACATATGTATACACTTCTTAACATTCCAGATTTTAAGTGGCCAAGGGCCTTAAGAGTTTGATATATGTATTATAAGCGATATTTGTGTACTAAAATGTTAAATTATAGTCTGAAAGAATTACATTTCGCTAGCTTAGAGTGCAAACTGTGTAAGTCCACTTTTATGAAAAAGTGTATTTTTATGTAGAACGCTAGAAAAATCAAATACGCACCGCGCTAAATAAGTCTGAGATACTTGTCAAATTTCTACTCGTTGTTATTCAGTGATACGCAAATTGTGTAAGTCCAAAATCGAAAAAAATTGTGTAAGTCCAAAATATTTATATGAACAGAAATTTTTTTTCATTTCGAATTTTTTTTCTTTTTTGCTTTTTGTCTCTCCTACAATTTGCATTCTAAGCTAGCGATTTTTATCATTTGTAAAAAAAATTGTAGTTTTTTTTGGTAATTTTAATTTTGGTAAATTTTTTACATTGGCTGTGACCCCCCCCGAAAAATTCTCTAGCTACGCCACTGAAAAGAAATACTTATGAATTCATTTATTATGTGTATCGGAATATTTTTGTTTTTGTTAGAATATGTTCATATGTAGTATGTATGTATGTAATTTTATTTCATATTCGTTCATTATGTTATTCATTTTCATTATTTATGTATTTTTGCCGTCGGAATGGAATGGAATTCCAAGCAGCTGATTGTATAGTATTAAAAGTTCGTACGGCCTGACAGGACAGGCTTATCGATGACACAATCGTGTGTTGCATTAGTAAGTGCTGTTGCAGCTTTCGGAATGGAAGGAATTCCAATAAGCTGCGTGTATGAACTTAGGAATTTTTACGTCCTAATGGGATAGGCTCGTCCGGAACACAATCATACATATGTTATACATGGGTATTAGTAAATGCTGTTGTAGCTTTCTGAATGGAAGGAATTTCAGTAAGCTGCTTTTTATAATTTATTATTATTATTATTATTATTATTATTATTATTATTATTATTATTATTATTATTATTATTATTATTATTATTATTATTATTATTATTATTATTATTATTATTATTATTATTATTATTATTATTATTATTATTATTATTATTATTATTATTATTATTATTATTATTATTATTATTATTATTATTATTATTATTATTATTATTATTATTATTATTATTATTATTATTATTATTATTATTATTATTATTATTATTATTATTATTATTATTATTATTATTATTATTATTATTATTATTATTATTATTATTATTATTATTATTATTATTATTATTATTATTATTATTATTATTATTATTATTATTATTATTATTATTATTATTATTATTATTATTATTATTATTATTATTATTATTATTATTATTATTATTATTATTATTATTATTATTATTATTATTATTATTATTATTATTATTATTATTATTATTATTATTATTATTATTATTATTATTATTATTATTATTATTATTATTATTATTATTATTATTATTATTATTATTATTATTATTATTATTATTATTATTATTATTATTATTATTATTATTATTATTATTATTATTATTATTATTATTATTATTATTATTATTATTATTATTATTATTATTATTATTATTATTATTATTATTATTATTATTATTATTATTATTATTATTATTATTATTATTATTATTATTATTATTATTATTATTATTATTATTATTATTATTATTATTATTATTATTATTATTATTATTATTATTATTATTATTATTATTATTATTATTATTATTATTATTATTATTATTATTATTATTATTATTATTATTATTATTATTATTATTATTATTATTATTATTATTATTATTATTATTATTATTATTATTATTATTATTATTATTATTATTATTATTATTATTATTATTATTATTATTATTATTATTATTATTATTATTATTATTATTATTATTATTATTATTATTATTATTATTATTATTATTATTATTATTATTATTATTATTATTATTATTATTATTATTATTATTATTATTATTATTATTATTATTATTATTATTATTATTATTATTATTATTATTATTATTATTATTATTATTATTATTATTATTATTATTATTATTATTATTATTATTATTATTATTATTATTATTATTATTATTATTATTATTATTATTATTATTATTATTATTATTATTATTATTATTATTATTATTATTATTATTATTATTATTATTATTATTATTATTATTATTATTATTATTATTATTATTATTATTATTATTATTATTATTATTATTATTATTATTATTATTATTATTATTATTATTATTATTATTATTATTATTATTATTATTATTATTATTATTATTATTATTATTATTATTATTATTATTATTATTATTATTATTATTATTATTATTATTATTATTATTATTATTATTATTATTATTATTATTATTATTATTATTATTATTATTATTATTATTATTATTATTATTATTATTATTATTATTATTATTATTATTATTATTATTATTATTATTATTATTATTATTATTATTATTATTATTATTATTATTATTATTATTATTATTATTATTATTATTATTATTATTATTATTATTATTATTATTATTATTATTATTATTATTATTATTATTATTATTATTATTATTATTATTATTATTATTATTATTATTATTATTATTATTATTATTATTATTATTATTATTATTATTATTATTATTATTATTATTATTATTATTATTATTATTATTATTATTATTATTATTATTATTATTATTATTATTATTATTATTATTATTATTATTATTATTATTATTATTATTATTATTATTATTATTATTATTATTATTATTATTATTATTATTATTATTATTATTATTATTATTATTATTATTATTATTATTATTATTATTATTATTATTATTATTATTATTATTATTATTATTATTATTATTATTATTATTATTATTATTATTATTATTATTATTATTATTATTATTATTATTATTATTATTATTATTATTATTATTATTATTATTATTATTATTATTATTATTATTATTATTATTATTATTATTATTATTATTATTATTATTATTATTATTATTATTATTATTATTATTATTATTATTATTATTATTATTATTATTATTATTATTATTATTATTATTATTATTATTATTATTATTATTATTATTATTATTATTATTATTATTATTATTATTATTATTATTATTATTATTATTATTATTATTATTATTATTATTATTATTATTATTATTATTATTATTATTATTATTATTATTATTATTATTATTATTATTATTATTATTATTATTATTATTATTATTATTATTATTATTATTATTATTATTATTATTATTATTATTATTATTATTATTATTATTATTATTATTATTATTATTATTATTATTATTATTATTATTATTATTATTATTATTATTATTATTATTATTATTATTATTATTATTATTATTATTATTATTATTATTATTATTATTATTATTATTATTATTATTATTATTATTATTATTATTATTATTATTATTATTATTATTATTATTATTATTATTATTATTATTATTATTATTATTATTATTATTATTATTATTATTATTATTATTATTATTATTATTATTATTATTATTATTATTATTATTATTATTATTATTATTATTATTATTATTATTATTATTATTATTATTATTATTATTATTATTATTATTATTATTATTATTATTATTATTATTATTATTATTATTATTATTATTATTATTATTATTATTATTATTATTATTATTATTATTATTATTATTATTATTATTATTATTATTATTATTATTATTATTATTATTATTATTATTATTATTATTATTATTATTATTATTATTATTATTATTATTATTATTATTATTATTATTATTATTATTATTATTATTATTATTATTATTATTATTATTATTATTATTATTATTATTATTATTATTATTATTATTATTATTATTATTATTATTATTATTATTATTATTATTATTATTATTATTATTATTATTATTATTATTATTATTATTATTATTATTATTATTATTATTATTATTATTATTATTATTATTATTATTATTATTATTATTATTATTATTATTATTATTATTATTATTATTATTATTATTATTATTATTATTATTATTATTATTATTATTATTATTATTATTATTATTATTATTATTATTATTATTATTATTATTATTATTATTATTATTATTATTATTATTATTATTATTATTATTATTATTATTATTATTATTATTATTATTATTATTATTATTATTATTATTATTATTATTATTATTATTATTATTATTATTATTATTATTATTATTATTATTATTATTATTATTATTATTATTATTATTATTATTATTATTATTATTATTATTATTATTATTATTATTATTATTATTATTATTATTATTATTATTATTATTATTATTATTATTATTATTATTATTATTATTATTATTATTATTATTATTATTATTATTATTATTATTATTATTATTATTATTATTATTATTATTATTATTATTATTATTATTATTATTATTATTATTATTATTATTATTATTATTATTATTATTATTATTATTATTATTATTATTATTATTATTATTATTATTATTATTATTATTATTATTATTATTATTATTATTATTATTATTATTATTATTATTATTATTATTATTATTATTATTATTATTATTATTATTATTATTATTATTATTATTATTATTATTATTATTATTATTATTATTATTATTATTATTATTATTATTATTATTATTATTATTATTATTATTATTATTATTATTATTATTATTATTATTATTATTATTATTATTATTATTATTATTATTATTATTATTATTATTATTATTATTATTATTATTATTATTATTATTATTATTATTATTATTATTATTATTATTATTATTATTATTATTATTATTATTATTATTATTATTATTATTATTATTATTATTATTATTATTATTATTATTATTATTATTATTATTATTATTATTATTATTATTATTATTATTATTATTATTATTATTATTATTATTATTATTATTATTATTATTATTATTATTTATTATTATTATTATTATTATTATATTATTATTATTATTATATTATTATTATTATTATTATTATTATTATTATTATTATTATTATTATTATTATTATTATTATTATAATTATTATTATTATTATTATTATTATTATTATTATTATTATTATTATTATTATTATTATTATTATTATTATTATTATTATTACATGGGGGCTAGGATACAAACTAGTGATGAAAAAACTGGGTGCTAAGACATCCGAAAATTACATGGACGCGGAAACGATGGAC
Source organism: Urophora cardui (assembly GCA_960531455.1). Lineage (NCBI taxonomy): Eukaryota > Metazoa > Arthropoda > Insecta > Diptera > Tephritidae > Urophora > Urophora cardui. The sequence continues at coordinate 56,988,290 of OY482671.1, forward strand.
GACATCGTGCAGAAGTTGTTCCCGGCACACCCTGTCAGAACAGAAAAACAACGCACCAGACCAAATAATGCTATTCCATTCACAGAAAAGGAACTCGAAGAAGCCGTATCCGGCCTCAAGAACAATAAAGCACCCGGACCGGACGGCATACCGGCAGAAATCTTGAAGTGCCTGGCCTTACGCAGACCACAGGCAATGCTGAAAATGTACAACACATGCCTAACCGAGGGAGTCTTCCCCGAGTGCTGGAAGAAACAACGCCTCGTTCTCATCGACAAGGCAAAAAGTAACGCGACAGCAACCAAGTCATTCAGACCACTTTGTATGTTGGATACAGCGGGTAAACTTCTTGAGAAAATGATCAAACCCAGGCTATCAGCGGCGATCGCGGAAGCTGGTGACTTGAGCGAGAGGCAACACGGCTTCAGAAAAGGCAGATCAACAATTGGCGCCATACGAGATGTCATGAAAGCGGCTGCAGCAACGCAAGAAGGAAACCACCACTCAAGACCGGTGGTAGTACTTATGACACTTGACGTTAGAAACGCATTCAACAACGCTAGTTGGCGCAAACATTCTGAGGGCGATCGAAGACAAGTTCCAGGCACCAGAATACTTGAATACAATTATTCGGAGCTACCTACGAGATCGCACACTACTGTACGAAACAAGTAGCGGGACAAAGACGATGCAGATCACAGCTGGAGCAGCACAGGGCTCAATTCTCGGACCTGACCTCTGGAAACGCTGCCTACGACGATATACTGCGCATAGAAATGCCGGACAACACCTTTTTAACTGGTTTCGCAGATGATGTGGCGGCTGTCATCACCGCCAGAGACACAAATGAAGCACAACGCAAGATCAACCAAGTGATGATTCGAACACCAGCATTGGCTGGCGTCTCAGGACTGCAGCTAGCAACTGAGAAGAC